>CM060308.1:2997474-3002474 GCA_030674185.1 Monoplex corrugatus | reverse complement strand
ATTACAATATGGCGTTGTTATGTTACATACAATTTATTGTATTATATATGGCGTTGTTATGTTACGATACAGTTTATTGTATTACGATATGGCGTTGTTATGTACAATACAATTTATTGTATTACGATATGGCGTTGTTATGTTACAATACAATTTATTACATAAGGGTACGTGATAGTATTGAGAATTGTCATGTCACTCGTCAGATCTTGTCGTCTGTGATTTATATCAGTTTGTAGGAAAACTATGCATTTAGGCACTTGTAACGAATCAGTTTGTACGAAAACTATGGACATTTAGGCAACTTGTAAAGAATCAGTTGTACGAAAACTATGAATTTAGGCAACTTGTAAAGGATCAGTTGTACGAAAATTATGGACATTTAGGCAACTTGTAAACGGAATCAGTTGTACGAAAACTCATGGACATTTAGGCAACTTGTAACGAATCAGTTTGTACGAAAACTATGGACATTTAGGCAACTTGTAAACGGAATCATTTTGTACGAAAACTATGGACATTTAGGCAACTTGTAAACGGAATCAGTTTGTAGGAAAACTATGGACATTTAGGCAATTTGTAAACGGAATCAGTTTGTACGAAAACTATGGACATTAATTTTAGGCAATTTGTAAACGGAATCATTTTGTATGAAAATATGGACATTTAGGCAACTTGTAACGGAATCATTTGTACGAAACTATGCACAGTTAGGCAACTGTACGAAAACTATGGACAGTTAGGCCAACTTGTAAACGGAATCAAAGGTACCGCTACTGTCTAGTTTGTTTGTTTGTTTTGTTTTGTTTTGTGTTGTTTTGTTTGTTTCTTTGTTTATGTGTGTGTGTGTTTTTCTTAGCTCAGATGTGTTTTTCTAGCCGTTGTCCAGCGATATTTTCACAACACCTGCAAGTCGGAACCGTTTTCTGTAATTTTTGTTTGTTTGTTCTTTGTTTGTTTGTTTGTTGTTGTTGTTGTTGTTTATTTTTTGGTTTGTTTTGCCTTGTTTTATTTTGTTGTTAACGGGTTTCTTTTCTTTTTGGAGAGGAGTGTTTTTGTTTGTTTGTCTGTTTGTTTGTTTTTGGCTTTGTTTTGTTTTTGTTTGGGGACTTTGTTTTTGTTTGTTTTTTGTTTTTGTTGTTGTTTGTTTGTTTTTGCTAACGCTGCATTATGTGCTTTAAACTAATATGACAATGCTTCTCTTTCCAAGATACCTTCATTTTCTACAGAAAAAAAAGCAAGCACAGACAGACACACACACACACCCCACACACACACACACACACACACACACACACACACACACACATATAATAATAATAATTACAATATTTATATAGCGCAAAATCTTGATAAAATCAAATCTAAGCGCTGAAACAGACAGACAGACACAACACACACACACACACACACACACACACACACACACACACACACACACACACACACACACACACACACACACACACACACACATCCATTGTAAGCAGTAGGTAGTAAAGTGGTATGAACAACTTCGACACCTTAACACAACGAATTCCATATACACTAACGTCACAGGTGCCAGGTGTGTGGTATCATGGCACAAACCTTAAACCTGCACATAAACCCGTGAGCTGGCCAGGTCCTGAGGCCCTACCTAGACTGTGTTTTACCTGGTCTATATTTTATACTGGTATTTTATCAGCCTACCACTGGAATAATCTTGGTTACATGTAAATGACATGTGTATGTGTGCATCTTACCTTCAAAAGAAAAGGACACATAAGTAATGCAAATGAATAATAAATAAATAAAGGTCTGAATCACAAGACAACTAACTATTCTGTATAAACTGGTCTCACAGGAAAGAAAAACACCTCCAGTCAATGCCCAAATGTTCAGCTGTCTATCAACTAGGTGAAGACTATATTTTCGTCATCATAGATAGGCATTAAGTATGTGAGTAAGTAAGTAAGTAAGTAAGTAAGTGAATAAATAAGTGAGTAAGTAAATAAGTAAGTGAGTAAGTAAATAAATAAGTAAATAAATAAGTACGTAAGTAAATAAGTGAGTAAGTAAATAAGTAAGTAAATAAATAAGTAAGTAAAATAAATAAATAAGTAAATAAATAAATAAATAAGTAAATAAGTAAGTAAGTAAGTAAATAAGTAAGTAAATAAGTAAGTAAGTAAATAAGTAAGTAAATAAGTGAGTAAATAAGTAAGTAATAAGTAGGTAAGTAAGTAAATAATAAGTAAGTAAGTAAATAAGTAAGTAAATAAGTAAGTGGAAAAGAAGTCAAGAAGTCCGGAACGGACTTGAGAGTAATCCAGAGTACCGTTCGTTGTTTAACCATAGAAAATCAACAACAACAACAAAAACACTATCGGCTATAAAAAGACAAATGACGAATAATATTAAATCCCAAGTGATGAAAGCCAAGGCGTGATATTATCTGCTGAAATAATTGAAGACTTACAGGGAAGCGGGGAGGAAGAGGGGGGGGGGGGGGGTGAAGCCGCACAAAGAGAAATCAATGGAAATGGATGAGGACAGAACCACCTTAAAGCGATGAGAGTGATTATACCATCAGCCCCTCCACACAGTAGCCGATAATCATCAGAGCTAATTGCTCACAAACTCACAGGCCATGAAGAACGGCTTTTAAGTACGACAGCCTTCTACCGCCATGATATAATAGCTGATGCACAGGTGTTCGGGGATTTCATGCTGACTTTAAAATTTGTGGACATTTGAAAATCATTTCACGATCGCTTATCTCCCCTGAACTGGGGACCAGGTGTGGCCGAGCGGTTTAGACAGTGTAGGGGCGATCACTCTCGCTCACTACTCACTCTACAGCAATATCTCCTTGGAATGTTGGCTGCCCGTACTGCTCTCTGGGTCTCTGTCCTCCACGTCTGTCTGTCCTCAGCCTAGTTGAAATTCTCTGTCTTCCACGTCTGTCTGTCCTCAGCCAGGTTTAAACTGTCTGTCTTCCACGTCTGTCTGTCCTCAATCTGGTTGAAACTTGTCCTCTACGTCTGTCTGTCCTCAGCCTGGTTTAAACTGTCTGTCTTCCACGTCTGTCTGTCATCAGCCTGGTTGAAACTGTCTGTCTTCCACGTCTGTCTGTCCTCAGCCAGGTTGAAACTGTCTGTCCTCCACGTCTGTCATTGTATTGTACAACCAGACTGGCAGGGCGATAGTGGACTGTATAATAATTGTTTTTATCGGGGAGAAAGTCTGTAATCCCGTTCAAGTCTGAAGCGATTCTTTCTGTAGGCTTAAAATGGAATAATGAAAAGATTAGTTGTAACTGTATTCTGTGATCTGTTGTTATTCTTGAATACACAATGTTTATGCTGTACTGATGTATAGGTGTGTGTGTATCCCACTATAATATTATTTGTATTGCATTAATATGCAGACGTGACAAACCCTCTTTTTCCATCCACCCACCCGAATTTTTGTTTTTTGTTTTTTGTAAGTGCAACGAAAAGTCTGTAGAATGGACTGTTTGCTCTGTACAAATGGAATTATTATTATTATTATTATTATTATAATAATTATTATTATTATTTACTATTATATATATGATCGAATAAAAACATGAAAACACCATTTTTTTTAGCTTTCATAGCTTTCGGAGCTGTGATGCTCCTTCTTCAGCAGGCATGTTTATTTGCTACAGATGTCAATAGCTGGGGTCACGGCATTCGTACACTCTAGAAACAGTACGCACAAAAAGTAACAGGATTTTCTAATGGTCACGACACATGGTGTTAAAGTTTCAGTATTTTTCCAAAGTATTACAAGATACAAGATACAAGATAGTTTATTTGTCCCGAAGGAAATTACGTTGCCAAATCACATTACAAATTAGACATAAAATTATACATTATAAATTATAAAGGCATTAAAAACAAACAATTAATATTATCACATACATTATAATATCACATACTCTCACATATCACAGCGCGCTGCTCTCACATAGACCAAGTGCCAATTATCACAATAACACATTAAAATAGTATTACTATTATCATTATTATTATTATCATCATTATCATCAAAATATGTTTCCTCTGGGGAAAGGGACGAGGGAGGGCAGGCCGAAGATGTTTGTGAGTATTCCATTTTATGCTGTCTTAGAACAAAGGGAGGCTAGTCATGTGTAAACAGTGTCCAATGGAATAGCGGTGCTGTTCAGTCCCACTGTGTCATTCTCTGCATATGGACCACACTACGTGTCCCTGTTTGTCCTTGTATGGTGTGTCCCTGTTTGTCCTTGTGTGGTGTGTCCCTGTTTGTCCTTGTATGGTGTGTCCCTGTTTGTCCTTGTGTGGTGTGTCCCTGTTTGTCCTTGTATGGTGTGTCCCTGTTTGTCCTTGTATGGTGTGTCCCTGTTTGTCCTTGTGTGGTGTGTCCCTGTTTGTCCTTGCATGGGTGTGTCCCTGTTTGTCCTTGTATGGTGTGTCCCTGTTTGTCCTTGTATGGTGTGTCCCTGTTTGTCCTTGTATGGTGTGTCCCTGTTTGTCCTTGTATGGTGTGTCCCTGTTTGTCCTTGTATGGTGTGTCCCTGTTTGTCCTTGTGTGGTGTGTCCTGTTTGTCCTTGTATGGTGTGTCCCTGTTTGTCCTTGTGTGGTGTGTCCCTGTTTGTCCTTGTGTGGTGTGTCCCTGTTTGTCCTTGTATGGTGTGTCCTGTTTGTCCTTGTATGGTGTTGCTGTTTTCACCTCATATAGTTGTGTGTATCCGTTTATTTATCTGTTTGTTTATTTATTTGTTTGTTTTGTCTTTTTTGTTCGTTTGTTTTTGTGCTTTCAGTTGCATAACACCAGTAAACACAATTTGCAGGCTGACAATTCAGATAATGGGTAAAACTGTTGGTGTGTCACAATCATGACGTATTTGGGTAAAACTGTTGGTGTGTCACAATCTGACGTATTTGGGTAAAACTGTTGGTGTGTCACAATCATGACGTATTTGGGTAAAACTGTTGGTGTGTCAAAA
>CM060308.1:2974974-2992474 GCA_030674185.1 Monoplex corrugatus | reverse complement strand
ACATTCACACACACACACACTCACACTCACACACACACACACTCACACACACACACACACACACACACACACACACACACACACACACACACACACACACACACACACACACACACACACACACACACACAAACACACTTAGTGCTGCCAGTGGAAGAAGAAGAAGTTGGCATTATTTATTTGTGCTGTCGTCGGGGCCGGGAGCCATTTATCATCATTAAACCTGTCCTCCTCCTTATCGTATCTCTCATCGCTCACGTCGCTGTATGGCTCAGCTCTGCACCTGTAGGGAAATCTCTTTGATGTGCCGCCATTAATCCTGAAAAGCTTTCCAATGGTCCCCAGTCCCTCAGCGGCGTGAGGGGGGGAGCCAGGGATTCCAGACAGCAGGGGGAAGGGGGAGGTGTGTGATCAAAGTGGAGCCTGTAAATATTTGATTGGTCACTGTTTTTCTCGTCTCGCTCCTCTGTTTGTGTCTCCTCTTCTGATTGGCGCACAGAGAGTGGTAGAGAGAGAGAGAGAGGGGGGGGAGGGGGGGAGAGGCGAGAGCAGGGGAGGTAAGGCCTGAGGGGCGGGGTAACGTCAGAAGGTAGACATGGTGTTTGGCCATGTCTGATGTTGTGAGGCGAGCTTAAATGACTTCTTTTTACAACGCTTTTATATTCGTTAAAGTAGTTCTGTTGATCTATCCGAGGGGTTTCTTGTTTTTTTTTCTGTTGTATATATTTATTTTGTTTTTGTTTCATTATGTTTGTCTTATTTCGTTTTGTGCATACGGGATACGATAGGCGCCATATCCTACATTGCACAGATCACATCTTGACATCGTTAACAGTGTATCGTTAATAACGAACCAAGTCATCGAGTGACCATTAATATTGTTTGTCCGTCAGCATCTGTCCTTACATATCATGACCTCACAGTGTGCCATGAAGAAGACAGTATACCCAGTTGACAGAGAACAGTCAGAAAGCAAAGACACGTAGCATGATGACACCAGACAGTATACCCAAAAGACACGTAGCATGATGACACCAGACAGTATACCCAAAAGACACGTAGCATGATGACACCAGACAGTATACCCAAAAGACACGTAGCATGATGACACTAGACAGTATACCCAAAAGACACAAAGCATGATGACACCAGACACTATACCCAAAAGACACAAAGCATGATGACACCAGACAGTATACCCAAAAGACACGTAGCATGATGACACTAGACAGTATACCCAAAAGACACGTAGCATGATGACACCAGACAGTATACCCAAAAGACACAAAGCATGATGACACCAGACAGTATACCCAAAAGACACGTAGCATGATGACACTAGACAGTATACCCAAAAGACACGTAGCATGATGACACCAGACAGTATACCCAAAAGACACGTAGCATGATGACACAGACAGTATAACCCAAAAGACACGTAGCATGATGACACCAGACAGTATACCCAAAAGACACAAAGCATGATGACACTAGACACTATACCCAAAAGACACAAAGCATGATGACACCAGACACTATACCCAAAGCAAAGACACATAGCATGTCTTATTGTAGCATGACGTTAGAGTAAGTGTGACTGTGATCAGAAATGACGTCAGATTATAATCAGACTTAATACAGCAAGAGGTCGGGGCTAGTGTGAATGCATGAGATGACGTCAGATGTGATCAGTGTTTTAGTACAGCATAACGTTAGAATTAGTCTGAATAAAATCAGATATGACGTCAGAAATAATCAATGTCTTAGTACAGCAAGAAGTCATTTTTAGTGTGAGTGTAATGAGAGCTGACGTCATAAATAATCAGTGTCTTAGTACAGCAAGAAGTCATTTTTAGTGTGAGTGTAATGAGAGCTGACGTCATAAATAATCAGTGTCTTAGTACAGCAAGAAGTCATTTTTAGTGTGAGTGTAATGAGAGTTGACGTCATAAATAATCAGTGTCTTAGTACAGCAAGAAGTCATTTTTAGTGTGAATGTGATCAGAGCTGACGTCATAAATAATCAGTGTCTTACTACAGCAAGAAGTCATTTTTAGTGTGAGTGTGATCAGAGCTGACGTCATAAATAATCAGTGTCTTACTACAGCAAGAAGTCATTTTTAGTGTGAGTGTGATCAGAGCTGACGTCATAAATAAATCGGTGTCTTACTACAGCAAGAAGTCATTTTTAGTGTGAGTGTGATCAGAGCTGACGTCATAAATAAATCAGTGTCTTACTACAGCAAGAAGTCATTTTTAGTGTGAGTGTAATGAGAGCTGACGTCATAAATAATCAGTGTCTTACTACAGCAAGAAGTCATTTTTAGTGTGAGTGTAATCAGAGCTGACGTCATAAATAATCAGTGTCTTACTACAGCAAGAAGTCATTTTTAGTGTGAGTGTGATCAGAGCTGACGTCATAAATAATCAGTGTCTTACTACAGCAAGAAGTCATTTTTAGTGTGAGTGTGATCAGAGCTGACGTCAGAAATAATCAGTGTCTTAGTACAGCAAGACGTTCAGTGTAACCAGAGCTGGCGACAGATGTAATCAGTTTTAAACTATGATCAAGACCTGACTATGATCAGGACTTTAAATGATGTAATTATAAACTACCTTAATGATGTAATTATAAACTACCTTAATGATGTAATTATAAACTACCTTAATGATGTAATTATAAACTACCTTAATGATGTCATTATAAACTACCTCAATGATGTAATTATAAACGAACTTAATGATGTAATTATAAACTACCTTAATGATGTCATTATAAACTACCTTAATGGTGTCATTATAAACTACCTTAATGATGTAATTATAAACTACCTTAATGATGTAATTATAAACTACCTCAATGATGTCATTATAAACTACCTTATGATGTCATTATAAACTACCTCAATGGTGTCATTATAAACTACCTTAATGATGTCATTATAAACTACCTTAATGATGTCATTATAAACTACCTTAATGATGTCATTATAAACTACCTCAATGATGTCATTATAAACTACCTTAATGATGTCATTATAAACTACCTTAATGATGTCATTATAAACTACCTTCCGTGATTTCCACTGATGACAGAACGCCCTAAGCTTCGTACAGCCGTCACCAGAGACACAGCAGTGTGTGTTTATACCCACAGCCATTGCAGATGCTATCACTCATCTTACGATCTCTGGAGAACTGGTCTCGCAGATCGTGTTACCGTCTCCCTACAGGCTCCACCACCAAATGGCACTGCAGTGTCTGCTTCTGCCAAGTCGCTTGGGATTCCAGCACCAGCTAATCGTGTTTAATTTCCCTTTGATTCTGAAACCAGTCCGGAATTGTATCTCTGTAGGATTTTGTCTTTTTGTTTAACCCTTTGACTCCCACACCCTCTCCACCAACATCCAGCATTGTCTACCATGCTAGCAAAGCAAAAACTTAACTCTTTGACTCCCTCACCCTCTCCACCAACATCCAGCATTGTGTACCATGCTAGCAAAGCAAAAACTTAACTCTTTGACTCCCTCACCCTCTTCACCAACATCCAGCATTGTCTACCATGCTAGCAAAGCAAAAACTTAACTCTTTGACTCCCTCACCCTCTCCACCAACATCCAGCATTGTCTACCATGCTAGCAAAGCAAAAACTTAACTCTTTGACTCCCTCACCCTCTCCACCAACATCCAGCATTGTCTACCATGCTAGCAAAGCAAAAACTTAACTCTTTGACTCCCTCACCCTCTCCACCAACATCCAGCATTGTCTACCATGCTAGCAAAGCAAAAACTTAACTCTTTGACTCCCTCACCCTATCCACCAGCTTCCTGCAGGAAGCTGGTGGATAGGCGGAGGGAGTCAAAGAGTTAAGTTTTTGCAATTGGTAGATAGAGTGCGGGAGTCGAAGGGTTAATAGTTTGAGCACGGCATCAAGACGGCACTGAGCTGTTTGCGTCTTTCAGTTCACAGGGGATTCCTACACCGGCTGGAATCATTGTTGTATAGCTGTATAGCGATTATCATCGGGTTCCATTCCTGTTTGGTTCTCAAGCCAGTCATTGTATCTGTTTTTCCATCTACAATTCTCTTTGTTATTTTTCGTTTGTTTGTTTTCGTAATATCTTCTTGGTTCTCAAGCCAGTCAAAGTATCTGTTTATCCATCATACATTCTCTTTGTTATTTTTCGTTTGTTTGTTTTTATAACATCTTCTTGGTTCTCAAGCCAGTCAAAGTATCTGTTTATCCATCATACATTCTCTTTGTTATTTTTTGTTTGTTTGTTTGTTTGTTTTTTTAAATAATATCTTGGTTCTCAAGCCAGTCAAAGTATCTGTTTATCCATCTATACATTCTCTTTGTTATTTTTTGTTTGTTTGTTTGTTTGTTTTTTTTAAATAATATCTTGGTTCTCAAGCCAGTCAAGGTATCTGTTTATCCATCATACGTTCTCTTTATTATTTTTTGTTTGTTTGTTTGTTTTTTTTAAAAAATAATATCTTGGTTCTCAAGCCAGTCAAGGTATCTGTTTATCCAACTATACATTCTCTTTATTATTTTTTGTTTGTTTGTTTGTTTGTTTTTTTAAATAATATCTTGGTTCTCAAGCCAGTCAAGGTATCTGTTTATCCATCATACATTCTCTTTATTACTTTTCGGGTTTTTTGTTTGTTTTTTTGTTTTTGTTGTTGTTTTTTTAAATAATATTTTGGTTCTTAAGCCAGTCATGGTATCTGTTTTGATTTCCATCTGCAATTCTCTTCAGTTTATTTCGCTTGTTTTTCATAATATTTTGGTTCTCAACCAAGTCTAGGTTTGTTCTTCCATCTATACATTCTCTTTGTAATTTTCTTTGTTTTGTTTTTTACTATTTATGATGGCACCAGGATGGGATTGCTCTTCCTGCATCTCTCAGACAAGGAAACTTGAGCACTAAAGATTCCTGTTTCAATACCCTTTGGTTCTCAGGCAAGTTGGGAGAATTCTACCTTTTATTATTGTACATATTTCTCCATCGTTTTCCTTTCTGTTTAACGTTCGAGTTATGGCACTGCGCTGTCTTCGACTGGCAATGCACAGAGGATTCCAGTGTAGCATGTAGTAATTGCTGTTTTGTTGTTGTTGTTGTTGTTTTGTTGTTGTTGTTGTTGTTGTTGTTTTGTTGGGTTTTTTTAAGTTTGTTTTTCCCAGTGAATGGAGATTTCTCCTGATCATTTGTCTTTCGATTTGTTCTAACATTGATATTTTTATAATGATGATGACGATTGAGGAAGGGGGATTGGAGCACCTGGTCACAACGGGAAAGCTGGAGGGAAAGAGAACACCAGGTAGACCCAGGGAGAAAATGCTGGACGGACTTGCAGAGTGGCTGGGGACAGGGAGGGTGGGGAAGATGCTAGGGGCAACGAGAGATAGAGGCAGATGGAAGTCCATGATCGCCAACGCCGTGCGGCAGGGCACCTGATGATGATGATGACGATTGTTGGCGCATTGTACAGGCTTCGTTTTGTCAGAATTTGCACCTGTAGAACGGTGACATGGCCACACCTGTCTTGGTGCTGACCTGCACAAGAACAGTTTGAGAGGTTGACGTGTTACCACAGGTGGTAAGATCTCTTACCCACTGGACGAGGCGGCAGGGAAGTTTTTAGTCCCGTTTTTATTATCCATTGTTTGGTGTCGGTGATTTGTCTGTGACCGTGCGTTCGCGCTTGACAAAGGCTAGTTGGCCGAAAATTTGCGCTTGTTTTGTTTTGTCTTGTTGGAGACGCGCTTACATTGGTTTTCTTGTTCTTCTGGTTAGTGCTGTGCTGATAAGTAATATTTTTAGTTAGTTAGTTAGTTAGTTGAGTGAGTGTTAAAGTCACTACCACTCTTAGAGTATACGAGGACTAGCGAAAAAATGTTTTTGAAGAAGCCTTCAATAATCTTAAAGCATTGTGAAAAACCGATGCTTTATTCGGTTCTCTGATCCACCCTGGATGGTAATCGAATGGGTGAATGCATGAAATAATATTTTTAGAATTGTGGGTTCAAACTTTATACAGGCCACAGGTCCTCCCTCCCTCCCACCTTCCTTCATTCCTTCCTTCCTTCCCACGTGACGGTTGGTTCTGTTGGTAGACCCATGAAGTCAACATCTGATGTCTGGAGTTCAATCCCAGCATGCAACATAAAAACTGACCTGTCCCCTGTGCGTCTTTATGTTTCCATCATTCTGGTGATGTCATTTTAACCCTTTGACTCCCGCATCCTGTCCATCAGCATCCTGCGCTACCAACCATGCTAGCAAGGCAAACATTTAACCCTTTGACTCTTCACACCCTGTCCACCAGCTTCCTGCATTGTCAACCATGCTAACAAGGCAAAAACTTAACCCTTTGATTCCCTCACCCTTTCCACCAGCTTCCTGCAGGAAGCTGGTGGAAAGGGTGAGGGAATCAAAGGGTTAAGTTTTTGCATTTGGTAGTTAGAGTGCGGGTGTCAAAGGGTTAATGTTACATAGGTTCCCTTTTCTCCTCCCTATTTCAAAAGTTTTGCCAGCGCCATAAGTATTTTGCGCAAGCTCAAGGAATCTGCCAGATGATGGCTGGCAGATTTTGGATGGAGCGGGTATGGGACTGTGCGAGTGTGATGAACCCGTCTTGAACGTCGTGTCGACAAAGTGAAACAATAATAATCGGCGCCATTCTGGCAAAGCCAGGTTGTTTGCACGTGACAACGGTGCACACAACAGCACACACGTACAGAAACAGCACATTAGGCATAAAAGTAGGTCACCAATGAATCGTGGCGTGATGGACGATTGGTGACAGACCTGCTAGCATGAAAGGGACTTTGGAAAACTCCGTTAATTCGTTGCATCGCCAGTAGAATGAGCGCCATGGTCCGTGGAGCGTGTCTTTGATGCTGCTAGTGACCTCAAAGAGAATTGTTTAAAATATAATGGCCGGTAAATTGACTGACCGTTAAGGCTTTTTGTCCCCTAACCCACTACACTAGTGACGACAACTAAGTCTGAAGAGCAAAGACGACTGGCATGAGTGGACCACATTGAGATGGGTGGAGACCACATTGAGATGGGTGGAGACCACATTGAGATGGGTGGAGATGGGTGGAGACCACATTGATAATAACATAATAATAATAATTACAATATTTATATAGCTCAAAATCTTGATAAAATCAAATCTAAGCGCTGAAACACACACACACACGCACGCACGCACACACACACGAACGCACGCACGCATACACACGCATCCACGCACACACACACACACACACACACACACACACACACACACACACGGCTATAAATGGGGAGAAAGAATAAAATTATAGAGAGCATATTGAGATGGGTGGAGACCACATTGAGATGGGTGGAGACCACATTGAGATGGATGGAGACCACATTGAGATGGGTGTGGAGACCACATTGAGATGGGTGGAGACCGCACGGAGATGGGTGGAGACCACACTGAGATGGGTGGAGACCACACGGAGATGGGTGGAGACCACATTGAGATGGATGGAGACCACATTGAGATGGGTGTGGAGACTACATTGAGATGGGTGGAGACCGCACGGAGATGGGTGGAGACCACACTGAGATGGGTGGAGACCACATTGAGATGGGTGGAGACCACACGGAGATGGGTGGAGACCACACTGAGATGGGTGGAGACCACATTGACATGGGTGGAGACCACACTGACCTTAGGACACGCAAAATAAAAAAAATCTACATTTAGAATAATTTGTGAATTGATGATTGCTTATCATTTCCCGTTTTTTCAAAGGTCAGCGCTTTGCCATACGTTGAGCTAACGCTAACTGAAGGACACAGTCATATGATGTAGCTTAGGTTTGTTCCAAGGTCTGTGGAATAGCATGGTGATGATAATATTTATCACACAGTGTGACAGAGCTAGTTGACATCTCTCAATATCTACGTCTATGATCATATCACACAGTGTGACAGAGCTAGTTGACCTCTCTCAATATCTATGTATATGATCATATCACAGTGTGACAGAGCTAATTGCCTGTCTCCCTATCCATGTCTATGATCATATCACAGTGTGACGGAGCTAGTTGATCTGTCTCCCTATCCATATCCATATCTATGATCATATCACAGAGTGTGACAGAGCTAGTTGCCTGTCTCCCTATCCATATCCATATCTATGATTATATCACAGAGTGTGACAGAGCTAGTTGCCTGTCTCCCTATCGATATCCATATCTATGATTATATAACAGAGTGTGACAGCTAGTTGCCTGTCTCAATATCCACATCCATATCTATGATTATATCACAGAGTGTGACGGAGCTAGTTGCCTGTCTCCCTATCCATATCTATGATTATATCAGAGAGTGTGACAGAGCTAGTTGCCTGTCTCCCTATCCATATCCATATCTATGATTATATCAGAGAGTGTGACAGAGCTAGTTGCCTGTCTCCCTATCCATATCCATATCTATGATTATATCAGAGAGTGTGACAGAACTAGTTGCCTGTCTCCCTATCCATATCCATATCTATGATTATATCAGAGAGTGTGACAGAACTAGTTGCCTGTCTCCCTATCCATATCCATATCTATGATTATATCAGAGAGTGTGACAGAGCTAGTTGCCTGTCTCCATATCCATATCCATATCTATGATTATATCAGAGAGTGTGACAGAACTAGTTGCCTGTCTCCCTATCCATATCCATATCTATGATTATATCAGAGAGTGTGACAGAGCTAGTTGCCTGTCTCCATATCCATATCCATATCTATGATTATATCAGAGAGTGTGACAGAACTAGTTGCCTGTCTCCCTATCCATATCCATATCTATGATTATATCAGAGAGTGTGACAGAACTAGTTGCCTGTCTCCCTATCCATATCCATATCTATGATTATATCAGAGAGTGTGACAGAGTTAGTTGCCTGTCTCCATATCCATATCCATATCTATGATTATATCAGAGAGTGTGACAGAACTAGTTGCCTGTCTCCCTATCCATATCCATATCTATGATTATATCAGAGAGTGTGACAGAGCTAGTTGCCTGTCTCCATATCCATATCCATATCTATGATTATATCAGAGAGTGTGACAGAACTAGTTGCCTGTCTCCCTATCCATATCCATATCTATGATTATATCAGAGAGTGTGACAGAGCTAGTTGCCTGTCTCCATATCCATATCCATATCTATGATTATATCAGAGAGTGTGACAGAACTAGTTGCCTGTCTCCCTATCCATATCCATATCTATGATTATATCAGAGAGTGTGACAGAGCTAGTTGCCTGTCTCCATATCCATATCCATATCTATGATTATATCAGAGAGTGTGACAGAACTAGTTGCCTGTCTCCCTATCCATATCCATATCTATGATTATATCAGAGAGTGTGACAGAACTAGTTGCCTGTCTCCCTATCCATATCCATATCTATGATTATATCAGAGAGTGTGACAGAGCTAGTTGCCTGTCTCCATATCCATATCCATATCTATGATTATATCAGAGAGTGTGACAGAACTAGTTGCCTGTCTCCCTATCCATATCCATATCTATGATTATATCAGAGAGTGTGACAGAGCTAGTTGCCTGTCTCCATATCCATATCCATATCTATGATTATATCAGAGAGTGTGACAGAACTAGTTGCCTGTCTCCCTATCCATATCCATATCTATGATTATATCAGAGAGTGTGACAGAGCTAGTTGCCTGTCTCCCTATCCATATCCATATCTATGATTATATCAGAGAGTGTGACAGAGCTAGTTGCCTGTCTCCCTATCCATATCCATATCTATGATTATATCAGAGAGTGTGACAGAACTAGTTGCCTGTCTCCCTATCCATATCCATATCTATGATTATATCAGAGAGTGTGACAGAACTAGTTGCCTGTCTCCATATCCATATCCATATGTATGATTATATCAGAGAGTGTGACAGAACTAGTTGCCTGTCTCCCTATCCATATCCATATCTATGATTATATCAGAGAGTGTGACAGAACTAGTTGCCTGTCTCCCTATCCATATCCATATCTATGATTATATCAGAGAGTGTGACAGAACTAGTTGCCTGTCTCCATATCCATATCCATATCTATGATTATATCAGAGAGTGTGACAGAACTAGTTGCCTGTCTCCCTATCCATATCCATATCTATGATTATATCAGAGAGTGTGACAGAGCTAGTTGCCTGTCTCCCTATCCATATCCATATCTATGATTATATCAGAGAGTGTGACAGAACTAGTTGCCTGTCTCCCTATCCATATCCATATCTATGATTATATCAGAGAGTGTGACAGAACTAGTTGCCTGTCTCCATATCCATATCCATATCTATGATTATATCAGAGAGTGTGACAGAGCTAGTTGCCTGTCTCCCTATCCATATCCATATCTATGATTATATCAGAGAGTGTGACAGAGCTAGTTGCCTGTCTCCCTATCCATATCCATATCTATGATTATATCAGAGAGTGTGACAGAACTAGTTGCCTGTCTCCATATCCATATCCATATCTATGATTATATCAGAGAGTGTGACAGAACTAGTTGCCTGTCTCCATATCCATGTGTATGATTGATTTTGAGTACCTAAGACAGGGAGCAGTAATGTGTGTGTGTGTGAGCGTGTGTGTGTGTGTGTGTGCGTGCGTGTGTGTGTGCGTGTGTGTATGTGTGTGTGTGTGTGTGTGTGTGTGTGTGTGTGTGGCTGTGTGTGTGGGTGTGTGGGGAGCCAGGTTGGTCAACATTTGTCCATGGCTGTATGTAGCAGCAACACGACCACTGCCGATCATGGCGGTGATCCCTGGTCGTGTTGACTCAGCTACCTGCACACAGGCCGCGCACCATTGTGCCCTGAGCAGGAAATCTGTTGTGGGTCAGGCTGGATAAAGCGATCAGTCGATAAACTGAATCAACAGATGGCCCAGCCCCCCATGTGTGTCAACGCCGGGCCTGGCAGATTGGAGGGGGGAAGGTTTGTGGAGCTAAGTCAACGTGAAGCTATTAGAGGAATTAGCGACGATAACATGACGAGGGGCTATTAGAGGAATTATCGACAATAACACAGCGACAGACAGGTTGTGGACAACAACACTCTCACAGACACATGAAGCAGTATAACTACAGCAACTCTCACACAACGATAGAACATCACTGTATAGAGATTACCACATCAACACTATAATAGAGGAATTACTCACATCAATACTGTAATAGAACTCACACACACGAAGAGATTACTCACATCAACACTGTATAGAGAATACTCACATCAACACATAATAGAGGAATTACTCACCAATACTGTAAGAGAATTACTCACATCAGCCTAATAGAGGAATTACTCACATCAATACTGTAATAGAGGAATTACTCACATCAACACTGTAATAGAGGAATTTACTCTCTAACACATATAGGTTCCACAAACAAATAGAAGCATCAAAAAGCTGCTCAACCTGAAAGTCTCTACTGTGTATGTACTGTGCTGTACTGTGTTGTACAGTGTTGTACTGTGTTGCACTGTGTTGTACTGTGTTGACTGTGTTTAGTGGTTGTTACTGTGTTGTATTTTGTGTGTGTACTGTGTTGTACTGTGTTGTACTGTGTTGCTTACATTTTACTATACAGACAGTACACTACAAGCATCGAAAACACAAAAGTCAGCATTCAAATCGTCTTCTGAAATGTTCAGATTTCTTTTTTTTTATTTTTTTACAAAACATGTGAATGGGAAACGATAGAATGGACATATGCGCGCCTCAGCCGGCAACAAGTTCAAACTTCACTGTCTGATCGCCGATGACCTTTGTGGTCCTGTAGTACAGCCTGGCCTGTGTGACTTATGGTGACTGTCAGGACCGGTCACATTTGTTGGTTAAAACACAATGTTATTCAAGAAAAGAAGAGTCATGAATACAGCAAAGCATGGGCAGGGCATCAAGCAATGGCTTAATGTTAGCCCTCCCCAAAAACAATTGACACACTATTGGCTCAAATGCCGGGCAACTTGTGAAATTTAAACCAACAAAAAAACGAGCAAGAAATGAGGAAAAAAAGTTAAAAGCACAACGATCATGTGTAGCACATTAGGTGGAAGAAAACAAAAACAACAAAAAATAAACCAAAGTAAACTAAAAAAATTCATTAATATTTGTTACATATGCTAAGTCCAGCTCCAAGACCTCTTACCAGCACACAGGGCAAACGTGCTGACTTAAGGCTTGTGCCATGGTCAGTGTGGGTCTTCTACATCACATGGCATGTGCCATGGTCAGTGTGGATCTTCTCCATCACATGGCATGTGCCATGGTCAGTGTGGACTTCTCCATCACATGGCATGTGCCATGGTCAGTGTGGACTTCTCCATCACATGGCATGTGCTATGGTCAGTGTGGACTTCTCCATCACATGGCATGTGCCATGGTCAGTGTGGACTTCTCCATCACATGGCTTGTGCCATGGTCATGTGGACTTCTCCATCACATGGCATGTGCCATGGTCAGTGTGGACTTCTCCATCACATGGCATGTGCCATGGTCAGTGTGGACTTCTCCATCACATGGCATGTGCTATGGTCAGTGTGGACTTCTCCATCACATGGCATGTGCCATGGTCAGTGTGGACTTCTCCATCACATGGCATGTGCCATGGTCAGTGTGGACTTCTCCATCACATGGCATGTGCCATGGTCAGTGTGGACTTCTCCATCACATGGCTTGTGCTATGGTCAGTGTGGACTTCTCCATCACATGGCTTGTGCTATGGTCAGTGTGGACTTCTCCATCACATGGCTTGTGCTATGGTCAGTGTGGACTTCTCCATCACATGGCTTGTGCCTAGGTGGAGACTCAAACCATCACATGGCCAATGTAACCATGATCATTAATTTGGTACTTCTCATCCAGTGCAGACTCTTAAGACAGGGAACCTGCCTCGACTTAGGGCATGTGCCATGGTCAGTGTGGACTTCTCCATCACATGGCATGTACATGGTCAGTGTGGACTTCTCCATCACATGGCATGTGCTATGGTCAGTGTGGACTTCTCCATCACATGGCATGTACTATGGTCAGTGTGGACTTCTCCATCACATGGCATGTACTATGGTCAGTGTGGACTTCTCCATCACATGGCATGTGCTATGGTCAGTGTGGACTTCTCCATCACATGGCATGTACTATGGTCATGTGACTCTCCATCAATGGAGTGCAGGTCAGTGTGGATCTTCTCCATCACATGGCATCTGTAGCGTCAGCGCATATGGAATTCATTCCGGGCGTGGAGACGCCATCTTTGAAAAACTGAGACAGTCAGCAGCAAGAAACGCTGGGGAGAGCTGGACAGCAGAAGGTCAACGAAGGAGACTCCCTCTCCCCCCCCCCCCCCCCCCCATGAAGCAAGTGTTTCGGCCCGTAATTCTCCAAACAAACATTGAATTTGAACAGCTGAATCTTGAGTCAGGCAAACAATAAACTGTGTCCAGAGTAAAATCCGAGTATGGGAAAGTGGAGAACGATGGGGCAGGTCGTGGACAACAAAATGTGATAGAGCACCGTGATTGGTGGAGAAGGTTGTGGACAAACAATGTGAAGTGCGCTGGTTGGTGGAGGATGTCGTGGACAATACAAGTGTACCCGTATTGGTGGAGTCGAGGTATGTGGACAATACGAAGTGTACCCGTATTGGTGGGAGGTTGTGGACAATACCAAGTGTACCCGTATTGGTGGAGGAGGTTGTGGACAATACCCAAGTGTACCCGTATTGGTGGAGGATGTCGTGGACAATACGAGGTGGTACCCGTATTGGTGGAGGAGGTTGTGGACAACAAACATGAAGTGCGCTAGGTCGGTGGAGGTTGTGGACAATTGTGGGCGAAGGCGCCACACAGCTGTTGTCCCAAGCTGGGAACTGGGCTGTACTGTATGTAGGCTACATCAATGTGCACAATGACTGGACCTTAGTGTTTGACCAGTCCTCTGAGAAACACTTGAAAACCCCCCAAGCTCTCTGACACACACTTGTTAGTTAACCCCTTCTTTCTGAACTTAACCACTCCTTTCTTAGTTAACCCCCTCCATTCAGCGTACTGCATCACGTGACCTAACGGCCCTTAGCATTGTATTCATAAACTATGCCTCAGTCTCACTGACCGTGAAGGCGCCAATGATCGCTTGTGAACCACCTCTCTCCCCTGCTGTCAGTGTTTCCATTGTCTCAGGTGGCTCATGTCATTAGCTCAGTTGTAAGAACGTCTTGCTCTTAACACAGAGTTGTGGGTTCAAACCTTGGGCAGTAACAAGTGTTACAATCAGCAGGATTCAAACGCCCTGTCTGCAGCCCGTGATAGCATCACTGACAGGCAAATGGAAGGGAGGGGCAGGCCAGGCAGACAGGCCAGGGAGACAGGCCAGGTAGACAGACAGGCCAGGTAGACAGCACGGTAACGCGAACGGTTAAACCGACAAAGTGCTACAACAATCAGTTTACACGCTGTTAAGAGCATTATGGCTTGTGCGCTGATCGCTCCCAGATAATCAGCTTGCCCACGGCGTGGGTCTGTTACTTATCTGTGCAGACGTGTAACACTCTCGGTGTTGCTTGCACACATTTACATCACGCGCAACAGGTGGCACGGTTGTTAACAGATACGGCCAGTGTAGCAAAACGCGCGGCTCTATGCAAATCGTTTGATCGGAACGGTGGAGGGGTGTGTGTGTGGGGAGGTGGGGGTGCTGGTAGGATGTGGGGAAGGGAGAGGGAGAGGGCGGGGATGCTGACGGCAGCCAACTCATGTGTGGGAGTCAAACCATCACATGTGCTTGTCAAGAAATCATTGGCACGATTGTTAGCTGAAAATGTTTTGTGCCGATAAAGAGAAGTGAACCAACACATGTTGACAGCAGTCAGCGTCGCTGTGTTATCGATGCCTTTTGTCTTCATGTTTTTCACAGGAATGAAATAAAGTCAATCCCTCTTTTCCAACAGTGTAAACGCTAACACATGGACCATCTTAACCCTTTGACTCCCGCACCCTGTCCACCAGCATCCTGCATTGTCAACCATGCTAGCAAAGCAAAAACAATCCTTTGACTCCCTCACCCTGTCCGCCAGCATCCTGCATTGTCAACCATGCTAGCAAAGCAAAAACTTAACCCTTTGACTCCTGCACTTGTCCACCAGCATCCTGCATTGTCAACCATGCTAGCAAAGCAAAAACTTAACCCTTTGACTCCCTCACCCTGTCCACCAGCATCCTACATTGTCAACCATGCTAGCAAAGCAAAAACTTAATCCTTTGACTCCCTCACCCTGATTAAGCATCTGATCCACATGCTGATGGTTGTGGGTTCGAATCCCGGGGTGCGCTACATTAAACCTGGCCTTCTCACTGTCCCATCTTAACATCATTATTGTTCTGGTGGTGTCAGTATAGGATTAGATACATTAAAACTGGCCATCTAACTGTCCCATCTTAACATCATTGTTGCTCTGGTGGTGTCAGTATAGGATTAGATACATTAAAACTGGCCTTCTCACTGTCCCATCTTAACATCATTGTTGTTCTGGTGGTGTCAGTATAGGATTAGATAAGCTCCCCTTCCCCCACTTCCCTGGGATGGTTTTCCCCGTCGGCCATATCACTGGAGGTGGGATCCACGTAAAACCTGAACCAAATCAAATAAAATCAAACGTCAAGCATGATAGTGAATTATAAAGAAGAGTTTTGACTGCCATAGATAGTTAAAGAGGGAGTAATAAAAGCAGCCAGCTGTACAATACGCTTTATATTGAAGTATAAAGAAGAGTTTTAATTGCCATAGAATGTTTAACGCACGACATCAATCCCCAGTCCTCAGTACGCCAGCCTGAGGGAACAGCTTGGCCATTTCCTCTGTCCCCTATATGTAGGCCGGCCGCCATCTTGTAGAGGTGTTCAAATGTAGGCAAGCCCTCAACTCATTTGTCGCCTCTCCTTCCCTTACAACTGTGTGTCCCTCCTCCATCCCTCTCCCTCCCTCTCCCTCCCTCCATCCTACCTGTCACCTCTCCCTTACAACTGTGTGTCCCTCCACTCTCTCCCGCCCTCCATCCTACCTCTCACCTTGCTTACCGGCATGCAGGTTGTCCTGACGGCACATCGAGCCTTCAAGTCAGCTATTCTCACCATTTACCGCGTCTCTCACCACTCACCGTGTCTCTCACCACTCACCGTGTCTCACCGTGTCTCTCACCACTCACCGTGTCTCACCACTCACTGAGTCTCTCATCACTCACCGTGTCTCTCACCACTCACCGTGTCTCTCACCACTTACCGTGTCTCTCACCACTCACCGAGTCTCTCACCACTTACCGTGTCTCTCACCACTCACCGAGTCTCTCACCACTCACCGTGTCTCTCACCACTCACCGTGTCTCTCACCACTCACCGAGTCTCTCGCCACTCACTGTCTCTCACCACTCACCGTGTCTCTCACCACTCACCGTGTCTCTCACCACTTACCGTGTCTCTCACCGCTCACTGTGTCTCACCGTGTCTCTCACCATTCACCGTGTCTCTCACCACTCACCGAGTCTCTCACCACTCACCGTGTCTCCACTCACCGAGTCTCTCACCACTCACCGTGTCTCTCACCACTCACAGAGTCTCTCACCACTCACCGTGTCTCTCACCACTCACCGTGTCTCTCACCGTGTCTCTCACCACTCACCGATCTCTCACCACTCACCGAGTCTCTCACCACTCACCGTGTCTCTCACCACTCACCGTGTCTCTCACCGTGTCTCTCACCACTCACCGTGTCTCACCACTCACCGTGTCTCACACTCACCGTGTCTCTCACCACTCACCGTGTCTCACCACACCGTGTCTGACCGTGTCTCTCACCATTCACCGTGTCTCTCACCACTCACCGTGTCTCACCACTCACCGTGTCTCTCACCACTCACCGTGTCTCACCGTGTCTCTCACCATTCACCGTGTTTCTCACCACTCACCGTGTCTCTCATCACTCACCGTGTCTCACCGTGTCTCTCACCACTCACCGTGTCTCTCACCACTCACCGTGTCTCTCACCACTTACCGTGTCTCTCACCACTTACCGTGCCCCCAGTATCTGTTAACGGTTGATAACAGAAAGCGTCGAACACAAAACGTAAAAAGTCTTTCGTTGCTATAATAATGATGAAAACCTATACCGCCAGGAGATGATGCGAGGTAAGTGCTATGCATATGTATGATGGAGCTTCCTGATGTGGGCCTGTAGCCTGTAGCCTGTAGCCAGCTGTCAGCGCCACCAAAAAGCAGCGAGGCGCAGGGTTTATGTGCCAACAGGCTGATGTTTTATTGTCCTGTGGATTGCTGCTAATAGATGCGCGGGTTTTCGGTTTGTAGACAGCGGGTGTTTAACAGGCTTGAGCGGCCAAATGGAGGTGCTTATGTATGTACCACTGAACA
>CM060308.1:2954974-2972474 GCA_030674185.1 Monoplex corrugatus | reverse complement strand
TGTCGTCGTTGTGTTGTCTTTGTTGTTTGTTGTTGTGTTGTTGTTGTTGTTGTTGTTTTTGTTCGTTGTAGATGTACTGATTTTTTCCATTTTTGATTTATTCATTTCAGATTTTCGTCTGTCTTCTCTCTCTGTTCTCTCTATTCACTGTTTCGTTACTGTCTGTTCGTCTCTCTGTTCTCTCTCTTTGTGCTTCGTTTCAACTGTCTTGTCTTCTTCTCTCTCTTCTCTCTCTTACTTTTCTTTTAACCTTCTCTGTCTCTCTCTCTCTATCTCTTCTTTCTCTTTCTCTTCTCTCTCTTCTCTGTCTCTCTCGTTACACTCTCTGTCTCTCTCTCTCTCTCTCTTCTGTGTCTCGTCTCTCTTTGTGTCTCTTCTCTTCTCTCTCTCTCTCTCTCTCTCTGTTTCTCTTTAACTGTCTTGTCCTCTGTCTCTCTCTTTAACCTTCTTGTCTCTGCTTTAATCGTCTCTAAACTCTTTCTCTCTAACTTGTCTCTGTCTCTGTTAACTCTGTTCTGTCTCTGTCTCTCTCTCTTAACTCTGTCTTGTCTCTGTCCTCTTCTCTTTACTGTCTCTGTCTCTCTCTATCTTATTCTTTCTCCTCATTTCTTTGTGTTTTTTAGCAGACCTTTGCCACACAGCTCGTGATATCCTTCACTGATTGTCTGTAGGTGTGTCCACAAGATGGCTGTGGATAGACCAGGCATTTCTACAGGTGTTACTTGACTGTTGTCTGTAGGTGTGTCCACAAGATGGCTGTGGATAGACCAGGCATTTCTACAGGTGTTACTTGACTGTTGTCTGTAGGTGTGTCCACAAGGTGGCTGTGGATAGACCAGGCATTTCTACAGGTGTTACTTGACTGTTGTCTGTAGGTGTGTCCACAAGTGGCTGTGGATAGACCAGGCATTTCTACAGGTGTTACTTGACTGTTTATGTAGGTGTGTCCACAAGTGGCTGTGGATAGACCAGGCATTTCTACAGGTGTTACTTGACTGTTGTATGTAGGTGTGTCCACAAGATGGCTGTGGATAGACCAGGCATTTCTACAGGTGTTACTTGACTGTTGTCTGTAGGTGTGTCCACAAGATGGCTGTGGATAGACCAGGCATTTCTACAGGTGTTACTTGACTGTTGTCTGTAGGTGTGTCCACAAGATGGCTGTGGATAGACCAGACATTTCTACAGGTGTTACTTGACTGTTGTCTGTAGGTGTGTCCACAAGGTGGCTGTGGATAGACCAGGCATTTCTACAGGTGTTACTTGACTGTTTTATGTAGGTGTGTCCACAAGATGGCTATGGATAGACCAGGCATTTCTACAGGTGTTACTTGACTGTTGTCTGTAGGTGTGTCCACAAGATGGCTGTGGATAGACCAGGCATTTCTACAGGTGTTACTTGACTGTTTTATGATGATGGTGAGTGAATGGCTTGCTGAACTGAAATAACAGACGTCTGTTTGAAGCACGTGTGGCAGACATAAACTGATTACCCGCCGACTGCTGGGTCGTTTTGATAGAGCTGTGGACTCGGGGTTTAATACCTCCAGTTCAGTCCTTGTCCGCATCCATATTGTCTGAAATTCATGTTTTCATAAAGAGCGGCAGTAAGGAGGTTATGAGCGGGTAAAGGACCCATTTTGTTTTCCTGTTCTTCCTTCTACGGTTTCTGGTTTCATTGTGTCTGCTTCTGTCTGTTGATCCATGCTTACTCTGATAAATACCGGTAATGGCCCCTCTCCATCTCCCACCTCCCCCTCCCCCCCCCACCCTCTATGAAGAGGAAAAGAGTTTTGTTCTCAGAAAAGTGGTGTACTCCCATAATGCCGTCCAGTACAGCGCCCAGTTACTTCAGTAACTGAGGTAGGTGTGATCGTTGGACCACACTGTAGTCTGTAATGAACTGAAGCTGTGTGAGAATGGTTAGTGTTGTATGATTGATGGTTTGGTGGTCAGACTACACTGTGATTTGGAATGAACTGAAACTGTGTGTCTTCTTCTTACTACTGCTCATGAAGACATGGGCATTCCATTTGGTCCCCTTTTTATCCACTGGACGAAGCGGCAGAGAAGGTTTTAGTCCTGTTTTTATTATCCATTGTTTGGTGTTTGTGATCTGTTTGTGACCGTGCGTTCGCGGTTGACAAAGGCCGGTTGGCCGAAAATTTGCGCTTGTTTTGTCTTGTTTTGTTAAATACGCGCTTACATTGGTTCTTCTGGTTCCTGTGTGAGGTTAGTGTTGTATGATTGACGGTTTGGTGGTCAGACTACACTGTGATTTGGAATGAGCTGAAACTGTGTTAAAAAGATGAGTGCCGTAAAAGTGAACGTGTGATGATGGTCAGACTACACTGTGTTTCCTGAGGAAGTGAAACTGTGTGAAGAAGATGAGTACTGTATGGTGGACAGTGTGCTGATGATATCAAGTGAAACACACATCGTTTTTATGCCCAGCTGTAGTCTTTGATCACACACACAACTGACCCTTTTCACTCCATCAACCGTGCTCAAAAACACACAGAACATAACAGAAGTCACAATACTTAGACTTCGTACAAATGAAAACGACCACCATGGAAAACTGTTTACCGTTGCTAAACTTTAATTATCTTCAGATCGGAGAGCTCAAAATAAACAGATGCGCATGCGCACACATGTATTCATACGCATGCACGAGCACACATCACCAGACTGTACTACTGCTACACGCGATCCACAACAAACCGTCTATTCTGTCACCAGTCTATTCCATCCATTGTCTATTCCATCTGCTGTCTATTCTCATCAACTGTCTATTCTATTAATTGTCTGCTCTATCGGCTGACTAAGCTATTAACTATTCTATTGACTATCTATTCCATCGACTGTCTATTCTATCGACTGTCTAATCTATTGTCTATCTATTCTATCGACTGTCTAGTCTATTGTCTGTCTATTCTGTCGACTGTCTAGTCTATTGTCTGTCTATTCTGTCGTCTGTCTGTTCTATCGCCTATCTAATCTATGGACTGTCCATTCTGTGATTTGTCTATTCTTTGACTGTTTATTCTATTGACTGTCTATTCTATTGACTGTTGTATGGACTGTCTATTCTATTGACTGTCTATTCTGTCGACTGTCTATTCTGTCGACTGTCTATTATATTGTGTCTATTCTATCGACTGTTCTATCGACTGTCTATTCTGTCAACTGTCTAATCCATTGTCTATTGTCTATTCCATGGACTGTCCAATCTATTAACTGTCTGATCTATGGACTGTCCTTAACCCTTTGACTCCCGCACCGTATCTCCTGAACTGCAAAACCTTAACCCTTTGACTCCCTCACCCTATCCACCAGCTTCCTGACTCTATCCACCAGTTTCCTGCAGGAAGCTGTTGGGAAGGGTGAGCATGTCAAAGGGTAAAGTGTTTGCTTTGCTGGCATGGTTGACAATGCAGGATGCAGATGGACAGGGTGCAGGAGTCAAAGGGTTAAGAAGAATGATGGGTGAAGTATGTGTGTGGAGCCAGTTGTTGAAAGGTACCTTATGTGGCCGACCTTTCTCGTTTTTACCGTCAAACTGTGAAGGCTCTATCTCCCCATCCGCAATGTAAATGAGATGCAAATCGACCGCAGATCAACAGCTTTCCAAGGGCCCCGACCATCAAATTAATGCACAATATATATGGGGGAGATGAGAGAGAAAGATGCAGTCAGTGGAGAGAGTGGGGCAGTGGGGGGTGGGGTGGAGGTTTACAAAGAGTTATGGCACTTGGTGTACCCGTATGATAATATCAGCCTGCACAATGCTGCACCTTGTGTTTTGACACTCACTGCTACACGCCCCGCTAATCGACAGGCAGCACTTGTGTTAGAGAACATGAATACAGCCGTCACCACCAGCACCCCCACTGTCGATGAACCATCTACTAATGCGCTGTTGCGTTTAATGCTACCAAACAAATCACTTTACATTCACATTTTCTGCTTTTTCTCCATAGTCGGGGTCCCCACCATTGTAGCTCTCACATCACTTTCACACACACTGAGCTGTTTTGTCTGAATAGTGTTTAGCTGGCTTCATGATGTCAAGTTGTATCTTAGTCAATCATACTTCACACAATGTTTTTTTTCCCCCAAAACCCTCTGTCCTCTACAACTGTAGCTTTTGTGCCTCAGTCAGTTAACTTTTCACACATCATGCCGTTTTGCCGCCACTGTCCTCTATTGTGGTTGTGGCTTTTGTACCGTAGTCAATGACTTTTTACACGTAATGATAATGGTATCACCTCTATAGAGACGCTGTCGTCCTTTGCCAATAATTCTCCACACGCGCGTTGCCGTTTTGTCCATAATGTGTTTCTATGGATCAGGCTATAGTGTCTGGGTGAATCATTTTCCACACGTTATCTGCTTTTGTTAGGTATGAATAGTTTTACCTTCATGGATGTCATCTTTTGTCTGTTTTATTGTTTTCCATACACGTTGCTGTTTTGTCCACACTGTTTTGTGTGGATCAGGTTGTTATGTCTGTGTCAGTCACTGTCCACACTGTGTGTTATGTCTGTGTCAGTTACTGTCCACACTGTTTGTTATGTCTGTGTCAGTTACTGTCCACACTGTTTGTTATGTCTGTGTCAGTTACTGTCCACACTGTGTTTTGTGTGGATCAGGTTGTTATGTCTGTGTCGGTCACTGTCCACACTGTGTGTTATGTCTGTGTCGGTCACTGTCCACACTGTGTGTTATGTCTGTGTCGGTCACTGTCCACACTGTGTTTTGTGTGGATCAGGTTGTTATGTCTGTGTCAGTTACTGTCCACACTGTGTGTTATGTCTGTGTCAGTTACTGTCCACACTGTGTTTTGTGTGGATCAGGTTGTTATGTCTGTGTCAGTTACTGTCCACACTGTGTGTTATGTCTGTGTCAGTTACTGTCCACACTGTGTTTTGTGTGGATCAGGTTGTTATGTCTGTGTCAGTTACTGTCCACACTGTGTTTTGTGTGGATCAGGTTGTTATGTCTGTGTCGGTTACTGTCCACACTGTGTTTTGTGTGGATCAGGTTGTTATGTCTGTGTCAGTTACTGTCCTCGCACACACCGTTCTTTTGCCTATAACTCTGTCACCTGACCTTATACATTTACTTTACCTGGCACTGTACACCTGTACTGGCACTGTACACCTTTACCTGGCACTGTACACCTTTACTGGCACTGTACACCTGTACCTGGCACTGTACACCTTTACCTGGCACTGTACACCTTTACTGGCACTGTACACCTTTACCTGGCACTGTACACCTTTACTGGCACTGTACACCTTTACCTGGCACTGTACACCTTTACCTGGCACTGTACACCTTTACTGGCACTGTACACATTTATCTGGCACTGTACACCTGTACCTGGCACTGTACATCTGTACCTGGCACTGTACACCTGTACCTGGCACTGTACATCTGTACCTGGCACTGTACACCTGTACCTGGCACTGTACACCTGTACCTGGCACTGTACATCTGTACCTGGCACTGTACATCTGTACCTGCACTGTACATCTGTACCTGGCACTGTACACCTGTACCTGGCACTGTACACATTTACCAAGTACTGTACACATTTACCAAGCACTGTACACCTTTACCTGGCACTGTACATCTGTACCTGGCACTGTACACCTGTACCTGGCACTGTACACATTTACCAAGTACTGTACACATTTACCAAGCACTGTACACCTTTACCTGGCACTGTACATCTGTACCTGGCACTGTACACCTGTACCTGGCACTGTACACATTTACCAAGTACTGTACACATTTACCAAGCACTGTACACCTTTACCTGGCACTGTACACCTTTACCTGGCACTGTACACCTTTACTGGCACTGTACACCTTTACCTGGCACTGTACCACCTTTACCTGGCACTGTACACCTTTACCAGCACTGTACACCTGTTACCTGGCACTGTACACCTTTACCTGGCACTTGTACACATTTACCAAGCACTGTACACCTTTACCTGGCACTGTACACCTTTACTGGCACTGTACACCTTTACCTGGCAACTGTACACTTTACCTGGCACTGTACACATTTACCTAGCACTGTACACATTTACCAAGCACTGTACACCTTTACCTGGCACTGTACACCTTTACCTGGCACTGTACACATTTACCAAGCACTGTACACCTTTACCTGGCACTGTACACATTTACCTGGCACTGTACACATTTACCTGGCACTGTACACATTTACTGGCACTGTACACCTTTACTGGCACTGTACACCTGTACCTGGCACTGTAACACCTGTACCTGGCACTGTACATCTGTACCTGGCACTGTACACCTTTACCTGGCACTGTACACCTTTACCTGGCACTGTACACCTGTACCTGGCCTGTACACCTTTACTGGCACTGTAACATTTACTGGCACTGTACATCTGTACCTGGCACTGTACACCTTTACCTGGCACTGTACACCTTTACCTGGCACTGTACAACTTTACCTGGCACTGTACACCTGTACCTGGCTGTACACCTGTACCTGGCGCTGTACACCTTACTGGCATGTACAATCTGTACCTGGCTCTGTACACCTGTACCTGGCACTGTACACCTGTACCTGGCACTGTACACCTTTACCTGGCACTGTACACCTTACCTGGCCTGTACACCTGTACCTGGCACTATACATCTGTACCTGGCACTGTACACCTGTACCTGGCACTGTACACTGTACCTGGCATGATACACCTTTACCTGGCACTGTACATCTGTACCTGGCACTGTACACCTGACTGGCACTGTACATACACTTTACCTGGCACTGTACACCTGTACCTGGCGCTGTACACCTGTACCTGGCACTGTACACCTTTACCTGGCACTGTACAACCTTTACCTGGCACTGTACATTCGTACCTGGCACTGTACACCTTTACCTGGCACTGTACATCTGTACCTGGCACTGTACACCTTTTCCTGGCACTGTACACCGTTACCTGGCACTGTACACATTTACCTGGCACTGTACATCTGTACCTGGCACTGTACACCTGTACCTGGCACTGTACATCTGTACCTGGCACTGTACACCTTTACCTGGCACTGTACACCTTTACCTGGCACTGTACACCTTTACCTGGCACTGTACATCTGTACCTGGCACTGTACATCTGTACCTGGCACTGTACACTTTACCTGGCACTGTACACCTTTACCTGGCACTGTACATCTGTACCTGGCACTGTACATCTGTACCTGGTACTGTACATCTGTACCTGGCACTGTACACATTTACCTGGCACTGTACATCTGTACCTGGTACTGTACATCTGTACCTGGCACTGTACACATTTACCTGGCACTGTACATCTGTACCTGGTACTGTACATCTGTACCTGGCACTGTACACCTTTACCTGGCACTGTACATCTGTACCTGGCACTGTACACCTTTACCTGGCACTGTACATCTGTACCTGGCACTGTACACCTTTACCTGGCACTGTACATCTGTACCTGGCACTGTACACATTTACCAAGCACTGTACACCTGTACTGGCACTGTACACCTGTACTGGCACTGTAAACCTGTACCTGGCACTGTACACCTGTACCTGGCACTGTACACCTTTACCTGGCATGTACACATTTACCTGGCACTGTACATCTGTACCTGTGCACTTACACCTGTACCTGGCATGTACACCTTTACCCTGGCTTCAGTTTAGATGTGACAACTGTGCAGTGTCCTTCACAACTGTTGACATCATGTGTGATAACTTGTGACAATCATTGGGCAATAAACCATGGTGTCCAAACCATTGGGTGATAACTGATGGGCAATAAACCATGGTGTCCAAACCATTGGGTGATAACTGATGGGCAATAAACCATGGTGTCCAAACCATTGGGTGATAACTGATGGGCAATAAACCATGGTGTCCAAACCATTGGGTGATAACTGATGGGCAATAAACCATGGTGTCCAAACCAGTGGGTGATAACTGATGGGTAATAAACCATGGTCTCCAAACCATTGGGTGATAACTGATGGGCAATAAACCATGGTGTCCAAACCATTGGGTGATAACTGATGGACAATAAACCATGGTGTCCAAACCATTGGGTGATAACTGATGGGCAATAAACCATGGTGTCCAAACCATTGGGTGATAACTGATGGGCAATAAACCATGGTGTCCAAACCATTGGGTGATAACTGATGGGCAATAAACCATGGTGTCCAAACCAGTGGGTGATAACTGATGGGCAATAAACCATGGTGTCCAAACCATTAGGTGATAACTGATGGGCAATAAACCATGGTGTCCAAACCAGTGGGTGATAACTGATGGGCAATAAACCATGGTGTCCAAACCAGTGGGTGATAACTGATGGGCAATAAACCATGGTCTCCAAACCAGTGGGTGATAACTGATGGGCAATAAACCATGGTGTCCAAACCAGTGGGTGATAACTGATGGGCAATAAACCATTGTGTCCAAACCATTAGGTGATAACTGATGGGCAATAAACCATGGTCTCCAAACCAGTGGGTGATAACTGATGGGCAATAAACCATGGTGTCCAAACCAGTGGGTGATAACACCTCTAACACCTGTGTATGTCCAAACACTCCTCTAACACCTGTGTATGTCCAAACACTCCTCTAACACCTGTGTATGTCCAAACACTCCTCTAACACCTGTGTATGTCCAAACACTCCTCTAACACCTGTGTATGTCCAAACACACCTCTAACACCTGTATATGTCCAAACACTCCTCTAACACCTGTGTATGTCCAAACACACCTCTAACACCTGTGTATGTCCAAACACTCCTCTAACACCTGTGTATGTCCAAACACACCTCTAACACCTGTGTATGTCCAAACACTCCTCTAACACCTGTGTATGTCCAAACACTCCTCTAACACCTGTGTATGTCCAAACACTCCTCTAACACCTGTGTATGTCCAAACACTCCTCTAACACCTGTGTATGTCCAAACACTCCTCTAACACCTGTGTATGTCCAAACACTCCTCTAACACCTGTATATGTCCAAACACTCCTCTAACACCTGTGTATGTCCAAACACTCCTCTAACACCTGTATATGTCCAAACACTCCTCTAACACCTGTGTATGTCCATACACTCCTCTAACACCTGTATATGTCCAAACACTCCTCTAACACCTGTGTATGTCCAAACATCCTCTAACACCTGTATATGTCCAAACACTCCTCTAACACCTGTGTATGTCCAAACACTCCTCTAACACCTGTGTATGTCCAAACACTCCTCTAACACCTGTGTATGTCCAAACATCCTCTAACACCTGTATATGTCCAAACACACCTCTAACACCTGTGTATGTCCAAACACTCCTCTAACACCTGTATATGTCCAAACACACCTCTAACACCTGTATATGTCCAAACACTCCTCTAACACCTGTGTATGTCCAAACACTCCTCTAACACCTGTGTATGTCCAAACATCCTCTAACACCTGTATATGTCCAAACACACCTCTAACACCTGTGTATGTCCAAACACTCCTCTAACACCTGTATATGTCCAAACACACCTCTAACACCTGTATATGTCCAAACACTCCTCTAACACCTGTGTATGTCCAAACACTCCTCTAACACCTGTGTATGTCCAAACATCCTCTAACACCTGTATATGTCCAAACACACCTCTAACACCTGTATATGTCCAAACACACCTCTAACACCTGTGTATGTCCAAACACTCCTCTAACACCTGTGTATGTCCAAACATCCTCTAACACCTGTATATGTCCAAACATCCTCTAACACCTGTATATGTCCAAACATCCTCTAACACCTGTATATGTCCAAACACTCCTCTAACACCTGTATATGTCCAAACAGCCATTTAATACCTGTATCTGTACTGTAGCAGCAGTTCACAGGCTGCTAACCGTGTCATCGGTCGTTTCACTCTCATAACGCATAATGGCCTGTCCGTTGTCGGTGTTGTTGTTGGTGGTGATGATGGGGGTGCGGGTACCCACAACCCAGCTGGCACCATCATCATCACCACCATCATCATCTCCGCCTTTCTGCACACACACACACACACACACAAAGTGCGCTTCTTCAAAGTCACTCCGAGCGCAAGAAGCAGGTTACACGTGGCACCACTCCTAGGTCCATGGGCCCAGCTTTTCAAAGTGGTGATACCGGAAACCCTTTGCGTTGAATTGGTCAATTGAATGAAACTTGTTGGTTTTATCGGTGTATGAAAAACGGGTTTTGTGTTGTAGGTGTATTAAAACTTCTCTGATCGTTTTACCGAGCAGTCGGCTCCTTTTCAAAGACTGGTCAGTGTTTGTCTACCTGGTCACACAACACTAGCTGACCGCCTATTCACAACAAACCGCCCTTCAGCAATACGGCGCCGGCCAGTTGGAGGGGAAATTTATGGGCTTGAAGTCATTGTGAGGCTCGGCCATCCTCTGTGTGTGATGTGGCGTGTATGGTAGCTCGCCAGCCTTCAGTCTCACAGCTGGCAAGGTGTGGGACAAAGGCCAGGGTCAAAGTGCAGGACCATTTTAAGGTTGCATCGGTAATCACTTACACGGTTTTTATCACCGTTCTCCATACAGAGCCCCCAGCTGGCCACTGGACCCTGACCCCTTTTGAGTTTTCATCTTCCGACCGTGTTCCTTTCTGCTTCAGTGACGCGTGCAGCAACAAGTCATGCGTGACGTGAGGGCGGCCACGCCCAGTTGGTTAGAATGAGTGATTTATCAAAGTGTTGATAGACTGGTTGATTTATCTAAGTGTTGATAGACTGGCTGATTTATCAAGTGTTAGATTAGACTGGTTGATTTATCAAAGTGTTGATAGACTGGTTGATTTATCTAAGTGTTGATAGACTGGTTGATTTATCAAAGTGTTGATAGACTGGTTGATTTATCAAAGTGTTGATAGAACTGGTTGATTTATCTAAGTGTTGATAGACTGGCTGATTTATCAAAGTGTTGATAGACTGGTTGATTTATCAAAGTGTTGATAGACTGGTTGATTTATCTAAGTGTTGATAGACTGGTTGATTTATTCAAGGGTTGATAGACTGGTTGATTTATCAAAGTTGTTGATAGACTGGTTGATTTATCTAAGTATTGATAGACTGGTTGATTCATCTATGTTGATAGAGTGGTTGATTTATCTAAGTGTGTTGATAGACTGGTTGATTTATCTGTGTTGATAGACTGGTTGATTTATCTCATTGTTGATAGATGGTTGATTTATCTAAGTGTGGATAGACTGGTTGATTTATCTTGTTGATAGACTGGTTGATTTATCTAATGTGGATAGACTGGTTGATTTATTCTTGTTGATAGACTGGTTGATTTATCTATTGTTGATAGATGGTTGATTTATCTAAATGTTGATAGATGGTTGATTTATCTAAGTGTTGATAGACTGGTTGATTTATCTAAGTGTTGATAGATGGTTGATTTATCTCATTGTTGATAGACTGGTTGATTTATCTCATTGATCTCTTTGTTAATAGAGTGGTTGAATTGATTGTATATAGACTGGTTGACTTACTGTTGATAGACTGGTTGATTTATTTCATTCTTAATAGAGTGGTTGACTTATCTCATTGTTAATAGAGTGGTTGATTTATCTCATTGTTAATAGAGTGGTTGGTTTATTCAATGTTGATAGAGTGGTTGATTTATCTCATTGTTAATGGAATGGTTGATTTATCTGATTGTTGATAGAGTGGTTGATTTATCTCATTGTTGTTAGAGTGGTTGATTTATTCATTGTTGATAGAGTGGTTGATTTATCTCATTGTTAATAGAATGGCTGATTTATCTCATTGTTAATACAGTGGTTGATTTATCTGATTGTTGATAGAGTGGTTGAATTATCTCATTGTTAATAGAGGTTTAATTTATCTATTGTTAAAGGAATGGTTGATTTATCTCATTGGTTAATAGAGTGGTTGATTTATATTCCAATCGAGTCATAATAGGGTGGTACATGATTGATCTATCCAATTGCAAACGGGGTGTTTGAGTTATCTAATTGTTTAATAGGATTATTGACCGATCTCATTTTAACAGGATGGTTCGTTTACCTATAGTTAAGTGGTTGATTTATCTAGATTGTTAACGGGTTGGTTGATTATCTGATTGTTAACGGGTTGGTTGATTTATTGATTGTTAACGGTGGTGGTTGATTTATCTGATTGTTAACGGGTGGTTGATTTATCTGATTGTTAACGGGTGGTTGATTTATCTGATTGTTAACGGGGTGGTTGATTATCTGATTGTAACGGTGGTTATTTCTGATTGTTAACGGGTGTTGATTTATCTGATTGTTAACGGTGGTTGATTTTATCATTTAATTTAACGGTATTTTGATCAAATTTAAAGGATTTGATCTCTAACTGTTAACAGAACGGTTGATTTATCCATTTTGGGTAGATGGTTGATTGATCTAATTATCAACAGTATGGTTGATTGATTTAATTTGAATAGGATTGTTGATTTATCTGTTTGTTTATACGATGTTTTTTTTTTCCTTTTTGTCATTGTTGGCAAGATAGTTAAGCAGAAAAGGCATGAACATAGAATCAGAAAACGTATTTAACACAACCAGACAAGACAGGCGCACATCTTCAGCCAACTGGCCTTATCATCATCCATCATCATCATCATCATCATCATCATCATCATCATCATCATCAGGTGCCCTGACGCATGGCGTTGGCGACCATGGACTTCCAACCATCTCTATCTCTCGTTGCCTCCAGCATCTCCCCCACCCTCCTCATCCCCAGCCACTCTGCAAGTCCGTCCAGCATTCTCTCCCTGGGTCTACCTGGTGCTCTCTTTCCCTCCAGCTTTCCCGCTGTGACCAGGCGCTCCAAATCCCCCTTTCCTCATAAAATGGCCTATAAATGTTGCCTGTCTTTTCCTAATCTTCCTTATGAGTGATCTACTTGTGTCTGTCTCCATCAAGACTGTCTCGTTTGTTTTCTTTGCTGTCCATGGTACTCTCAACATTCTTCTGAGAAACCACATCTCGGCTGCCTCAATCCTGCTCTGACTTTGCTTGCTGACTGTCCACGCCTCGCATCCGTACAACAGTATTGGTTCTGTATTACTGGTCAAATTCGGAGGCAAACCATTTGATATCAACATCATAACTGACCTTTGCTGAGTGTAAACAAAGAACAACAAAGAGCAAACATCACACAACAAATACAAAGATAGGGAGAAATGTCATTTTCTCCCACTGGACAAAGCAGCAGGGAAGTTTTGCTCTTTTTCTCCTAATTCATGTCAGTATCTTTGATGTTATTTCTTCTTTCTTGTTTTACGTTTCCATTTGACAAAGACCAGTTGGCCGAAAAATTGAACCTGTCTTATCTGGTTGTATTAAATATGCATTCTGATTAGTTTCATGTTTTTTTTTCTGATTCTTATTTGCTTGAACGCAGGCGGTCACACTTGTTTTGGCAAGATAGTTGATTGATCTAATTGTTAACAGCATGTTGATTGATCTAATTGTTAACAAGATATTGATTGATCTAATTGTTAACAGCATGTTTGATTGATTTCATTGTTAACAAGATAGTTGATCGATCTAATTGTTAACAGCATGTTGATTGATCCAATTGTTAACAAGATAGTTGATTGATCTAATTGTTAACAAGATAGTTTATTTATCTCATTGTTAACAAGATGGCTGGTTTATCTGATGATACGATGATTGATTTTCTTTTTTCTGTCTGAAAATATTACGTCGTGATTTAGTAATAGTGCTCTCTCTCTCTCTCTCTCTCTCTCTCTCTCTCTCTCTCCTCCTCTCTCTCTCTCTCTCTCTCTTCTCTCTTCTCTCGTCTGTCTGTCTCTATCTCTGTCTGTCTGTCTATCTCTGTCTCTGTCTGTCTGTCTCTCTCTGTCTCTGTCTTGTCTGTCTCTATCTCTGTCTGTCTGTCTCTCTCTCTCTCTCTCTGTCTCTTCGCCCTCTCTCTCTCTAGTTTCTCTATCTCTGTCTCTGTCTGTCTCTATCTCTGTCTCTGTCTGTCTGTCTCTCTGTCTTTGTCTCTGTCTCTCTGTCTCTCTGTCTCTCTGTCTCTCTGTCTGTCTGTCTGTCTCTCTCAGTTTCTCTCTGTCTCTGTCTCTGTCTGTCTGTCTCTATCTCTGTCTCTGTCTGTCTCTATCTCTGTCTCTGTCTGTCTGTCTCTCTCTCTCTTTCTCTCTCTCTCCCTCTCTCTCTCTCTCTCTGTACCAGCGGCTTACGTTGGGTCCAGCTGTTTGGTGAAAAGGTGTAAAACAGGTTTTATTTGCTCTATCGCTCGCTGGGTGTCTAATTTTCTGCCCCGCTGACAGTAGGACCCGGATGACAGGCTGTTTGCTCCTCCACGGCGGGAGAGTGATTAAAGTGGACTCAACCCTGTCAGTCAAGGGGCGGGAGTTAGGGGCCAGTTGTCGCCCAGTGGACAGCGTGGTCTGTCACAGCCACACAGGCCAACTGTCACAGCCACACAGGCCAATTGTCACAGCCACACAGGCCAACTGTCACAGCCACACAGGCCAACTGTCAGCAGCCACACAGGCCAACTGTCACAGCCACACAGGCCAACTGTCACAGCCACACAGGCCAATTGTCACAGCCACACAGGCCAACTGTCACAGCCACACAGGCCAACTGTCACAGCCACACAGGCCATCTGGCAGCAGCCACACAGGCCAACTGGCAGCAGCCACACAGGCCAACTGTCACAGCCACACAGGCCAACTGGCAGCAGCCACACAGGCCAACTGGCAGCAGCCACACAGGCCAACTGGCAACAGCCACACAGGCCAACTGGCAACAGCCACACAGGCCAACTGTCACAGCCACACAGGCCAACTGGCAGCAGCCACACAGGCCAACTGGCAACAGCCACACAGGCCAACTGTCACAGCCACACAGGCCAATTTTCACAACCACACAGGCCAACTGTCACAGCCACACAGGCCAACTGTCACCAGCCACACAGGCCAAGTGGCAGCAGCCACAAAGGCCAACTGTCACAGCCACACAGGCCAACTGTCACAGTCACACAGGCCAACTGGCAGCAGCCACACAGGCCAACTGGCGGCAGTTATTGGAGTTAGTTTTGTCCTCGAATATCCGCAGTTTTTAGCGGGTCTGTGCAATTTTGTCGACGTTTTCACATTTTGGCACCTGTTGTGAGCTCACGAGTTTTATCATTTTTGATTCATTCATTTCTTCGTTTGATTATGTATGTTTTTATTATTCTTTCTTTTCTAGCGATATTGCAGAGGAAGAGACGAGGGTTACTAGAATAGAAGTGATGGTGTTTCAATGACAGATTGATGCAGGAATATACAACAAAGGTAGACATAAAATCCTATTGATACAGGGACATACAACAAGGGCAGACATAAAACCTATTGATACAGGGACATACAACAAGGGCAGAATAAAATCCTATTGATACAGGGACATACAACAAGGGCAGACATAAAATCCTATTGATACAGGGACATACAACAAGGACAGACATAAAATCCTATTGATACAGGGACATACAACAAGGGCAGACATAAAATCCTATTGATACAGGGACATACAACAAAGGTAGACATAAAATCCTATTGATACAGGGACATACAACAAGGGCAGACATAAAATCCTATTGATACAGGGACATACAACAAGGGCAGACATAAAATCCTATTGATACAGGGACATACAACAAGGACAGACATAAAATCCTATTGATACAGGGACATACAACAAGGGTAGACATAAAATCCTATTGATACAGGGACATACAACAAAGGTAGACATAAAATCCTATTGATACAGGGACATACAACAAGGGCAGACATAAAATCCTATTGATACAGGGACATACAAACAAGGGCAGACATAAAATCCTATTGATACAGGGACATACAACAAGGGCAGACATAAAATCCTATTGATACAGGGACATACAACAAGGGCAGACATAAAATCCTATTGATACAGGGACATACAACAAGGGCAGACATAAAATCCTATTGATACAGGGACATACAACAAGGGCAGACATAAAATCCTATTGATACAGGGACATACAACAAGGGCAGACATAAAATCCTATTGATACAGGGACATACAACAAGGGTAGACATAAAATCCTATTGATACAGGGACATACAACAAGGGTAGACATAAAATCCTATTGATACAGGGACATACAACAAGGGCAGACATAAAATCCTATTGATACAGGGACATACAACAAGGGCAGACATAAAATCCTATTGATACAGGGACATACAACAAGGGTAGACATAAAATCCTATTGATACAGGGACATACAACAAGGGTAGACATAAAATCCTATTGATACAGGGACATACAACAAGGGCAGACATAAAATCCTATTGATACAGGGACATACAACAAGGGCAGACATAAAATCCTATTGATACAGGGACATACAACAAGGACAGACATAAAATCCTATTGATACAGGGACATACAAACAAGGTAGACATAAAATCCTATTGATACAGGGACATACAACAAAGGCAGACATAAAATCCTATTGATACAGGGACATACAACAAGGGCAGACATAAAATCCTATTGATACAGGGACATACAACAAGGGCAGACATAAAATCCTATTGATACAGGGACATACAACAAGGGCAGACATAAAATCCTATTGATACAGGGACATACAACAAGGGTAGACATAAAATCCTATTGATACAGGGACATACAACAGGGCAGACATAAAATCCTATTGATACAGGGACATACAACAGGGCAGGCATAAAATCCTATGATACAGGGACATACAACAGGGAGACATAAAATCCTATTGATACAGGGACATACAACAAGGAGACATAAAATCCTATTGATACAGGGACATACAACAAGGGAGACATAAAATCCTATTGATACAGGGACATACAACAAGGGGTAGACATAAAATCCTATTGATACAGGGACATACAACAAGGTAGACATAAAATCCTATTGTACAGGGACATACAACAAGGTAGACATAAAATCCTATTGATACAGGGACATACAACAAGGGCAGACATAAAATCCTATTGATACAGGGACATACAACAAGGGCAGACATAAAATCCTATTGATACAGGGACATACAACAAGGGTAGACATAAAATCCTATTGATACAGGGACATACAACAAGGGTAGACATAAAATCCTATTGATACAGGGACATACAACAAGGGCAGACATAAAATCCTATTGATACAGGGACATACAACAAGGGCAGACATAAAATCCTATTACGGCATACAACAAGGAGACTAACCATTGTAGGACATACAACAAGGGTAGACATAAAATCCTATTGATACAGGGACATACAACAAGGGTAGACATAAAATCCTATTGATACAGGGACATACAACAAGGGCAGACATAAAATCCTATTGATACAGGG
>CM060308.1:2932474-2947474 GCA_030674185.1 Monoplex corrugatus | reverse complement strand
GAAGGGTGAACGCTGGGTGTGTTTATGATTGTGTAAGCCACTGAATATTGACATAGCTCACAGGATCTCTAACGTGCGTTGTTGGTGTTCTTTGTGAGTATACACAGATGGCTGTTGAGGCATCAACAGTACACAGATGGGTGTTGAGGCATCAACAGTACACAGATGGGTGTTGAGGTATCAACAGATGGGTGGTGAGGCATCAACAGGTGTGCATGTACTGTTGACCCTGGAGACGGGAAAACTGTCCACATTTTACCCACCTGGCGATACAAGGTTCAAACCCCAGAGACCTTTCAATGTGAAGACTTCAGCTTAATGACGACAAAACAGAAGCTATCCTCATTGGCACCCGTCAGAAACTTTCTCAGCTGCCTCCTCTTTCTCTCCCATTATGTAACACATCAGTCCCAATTTCTGATTCAGCTAAAAACCTTGGTGTCTGCATTGACTCTACCCTCTCCATGAACAACTTTGTTTCTCAAACTGCCAGATCCTGCTACTATCATCTCCATCGTATAAGGCTGATCAGGAAGTATCTCTCTGTCGAAACAACTGCAAAACTCGTTCTCTCCTTCATAATGTCTCGCATTGACTATTGCAATTCACTCCTGTCTGGTCTTCCTGCCTCCACCATTCACATCCTACAGCGCATTCAAAACAATGCTGTACGCCTTGTACTCAAAAAGAAAAAAGCTGACCACATATCTCCTCTCCTGGCACAACTTCACTGGCTCCCTGTATCAAAGCGCATACAGTACAAACTAGACACCATGTGCTACAAAAGCCTCAATAACGCAGCCCCCGATTACCTGTCAAGCCTACTTGAGATCTATGTTCCCTCACGTACCCTCCGCTCTGCCTCCGATCCTCTGACTTTTCGCTTTCCACGCACTAAGCTCAATACCTATGGTCCACGAGCCTTCTCTGTTTCTGGTCCACTCTCCTGGAACAAACTTCCTCTCTCAGTCCGTCAGCAACCTACTTTTGTCTCCTTCAAGTCCGCTCTCAAAACTCACCTTTTCTCCTCCGCATAAAATCCTCTGCAGCCTGTCTCCGCTCGGAGGGAATCACATGGTTATAATATATAATTGTATATGCTATGCTCTCTATAATTTTCCATTGCTTTTATTCTTGCTTTTATTGCTTTTATTCTTTCTCCCCATTTATAGCCATGCGTGTGTGTGTGTGTGTATGTGTGTGTGTGTGTGTGTGCGTGCGTGTGTGTGCGTGCGTGCGTGCGTGCGTGCTTGCGTGTGTGTCTGCTTCAGCGCTTAGATTTGATTTTATCAAGATTTTGCGCTATATAAATATTGTAATTATTATTTATTATTATGAAGAACAGTGTTCTGACCACTGGGCCATAACGTCTGCCATGCGTTTTGACTACAGAATGGAGTGGATTTCGTATCAACAATAAACCATTACAGAATAAAGTGGATTTATTATCAACAATGAATGATTACAGAATTGAGTGGATTTCTGAACAGTAAGGCATTAGAGAATAAAGTATATATATTATCAACAGTAAACCATTATAGAGTAAAGTGGATTATTAGAATTATCATAGAATGCAGTGGATTTCTTATCAAGAATAAACAAATATACAGTACAGTGAAGTTCTTATCAACAGTAAACAATTATGAAATAGTGGATTTTTTTAAATAGTGGATTTTTAAAAAATAATCAGTCACAGAATACAGTAAAGTTCTTGTCATCAGTGCACAGTTACAAAATAGTGGGTTTGTTATCAACCTTAAACAATAGAGTGGATTACAGTGGGTTTGTTATCAACCTTAAACAATAGAGTGGATTACAGTGGGTTTGTTATCAACCTTAAACAATAGAGTGGATTACAGTGGGTTTGTTATCAACCTTAAACAACAGAGTGGATTACAGTGGTTTGTTATCAACCTTAAACAATAGAGTGGATTACAGTGGGTTTGTTATCAACCTTAAACAATAGAGTGGATTATAGTGGTTTGTTATCAACCTTAAACAATAAGTGGATACAGTGGGTTTGTTATCAACCTTAAACAATAGAGTGGATTACAGTGGGTTTGTTATCAACCTTAAACAACAAGTGGATCACTGTGGGTTTGTTATCAACCTTAAACAATAGAGTGGATTACAGTGGGTTTGTTATCAACCTTAAACAATAGAGTGGATTACAGTGGGTTTGTTATCAACCTTAAACAATAGAGGATTACAGTGGGTTTGTTATCAACCTTAAACAATAGAGTGGATTACAGTGGGTTTGTTATCAACCTTAAACAACAGAGTGGATCACTGTGGGTTTGTTATCAACCTTAAACAACAGAGTGGATCACTGTGGGTTTGTTATCAACCTTAAACAATAGAGTGGATTACAGTGGGTTTGTTATCAACCTTAAACAATAGAGTGGATTACAGTGGGTTTGTTATCAACCTTAAACAACAGAGTGGATCACAGTGGGTTTGTTATCAACCTTAAACAACAGAGTGGATTACAGTGGGTTTGTTATCAACCTTGAACAACAGAGTGGATTACAGTGGGTTTGTTATCAACCTTAAACAACAGAGTGGATTATAGTGGGTTTGTTATCAACCTTAAACAATGGAGTGGATTATAGTGGGTTTGTTATCAACCTTAAACAATAGAGTGGATTATAGTGGGTTTGTTATCAGCCTTAAACAATAGAGCTGATTATAGTGGGTTTGTTATCAACCTTAAACAATAGAGTGGATTCTTCTAACAATGCACAAAGGGCTGCATTGGATTACAAACTAAAACTGTTTTGTTTGAAGAAAAACGAAATGAGCTTGTTTCATATAAATATGGAATGAGCTTTTTCCAATAAGAAAACTGAATGGAATACGTTGAATATTCACAAAGAACGGTTTTATCAGGCTGGGTAACTCTCAGCGGATCCACTGATTTCAGCGGATGAACTCCTAGTTTCAGAGGGAAAAAAAAAATTTTCAGAGGAAATATTACTGAATTATTGTATTTACTACCAAGAAATGCATCCATAATGCCTCAAAATTACAGAAATTCTTCAGCTTCTGGGGGGGACCCCGGCCAATTTTCAGAGGAAACTATCTTCTCCTCTTACCCTGTCTGTTTTATTTAGTTTAAAATGTCGGTCTGCATGGTGAAATGGGTACAGAGTGACGTCAGGAGCTGGGAGGTGGACTGTCTGGTCAGTGGTGAGGTGTTGTGGCTCTGGGTACCATCCACACCACCCTACAGTGTTCCTTTGTAAGCTGATTTTGGTATGGACGAACTGAACTACAGCCCTTTTGATTGAATGGAAATAAAAGGGGAAAAAGTCCACACACGCGAGTGCTGACCCCAGGGTTAGGGGTCAACCTTTCTGTGACCATTGGTCAGAACAAAGCACAGTTGGTTCATTTCTGTTGTTATTGCTTTTTTTTCACTAATGTGCTAAGGATATGATCGTAGTGCTTTTAGCTTTTTTCTTCATTTCTTTCTTGTTGGTTTAAATTTCACAAGTTGCCGCATTTGAGCCAATAGTGTGTCAATTGTTTTTGGGGAGGGCTAACATTAGCCACTGCTTGATGCCTTGCCCATGCTTTGCTGTATTTATGACTCTTCTTTTCTTGAATAACATTGTGTTTAAACCAGCAAAGCACAGTTCCATACAGTGTGGACTGTGTAGCACCCAGCGTTTTAGCAATCCACCTATACTTTTCTTCAGTGTTCACGTGGTTTTGGACTTTTCTGTCTTCACTGAGATTATGACTCGCTTCTGTCTGTCTTTCTCCTTTCTCTCCTCTCTCTCTCTCTTGTCTGTCTCTTTCTGTCTGTCTCTCTCTCTCTCTCCCTCACTCTCTCTCTCTCAAAATATCCATCTGTCTAGCTGTCTATCTTTGTTTCTATCACTCACACACACACACACACACACACGCGCGCGCGCGCGTGCACGCACACACACACACACACACACACCTCTCTCAGTCGCTCTCTCCCTCTGTCTCCTCCCTCGCCCTTTCCTCTCTCTCTCTCTCTCTCACACACACACACACGCACACACACATCTCTCCTCTCTCTCTACTCTTGCCTCCCTCTCCTCCTCCTCTCTCTCTCTCTCTCACTCACTCACACTCACACACACACACACACACACACACACACACGCACGCACGCACGCACACACACACACACACACACACACACACACACGTTGTGTGTGTGTGCATTAGTTCCACCTTGTCTTTCTCCCCAAACCAAAATCCCCTCTCTCACAGTTCCACATCCGTGTATGGAAGTATGCAGAGGAAGTCAAGCCCCCCAAAACCATCGCCTAGATAATGATGATTTATCGCCTGCCTTCTACACGCCATTATAAGTGATTCATCAGCCGTTCACTGAACTCATTACACATCGCATTTATGTACACACACATCACAACCAGAACACACGCATACACACACACACACACACACACACACACACACACAACACACACACACACACATACATTACCACAACCACCACCACCTTCTTTAAGAGAATTATGAATATCTAAAACATTTCTGACATCGCTGTACATGAAGTGTAGGCATTTCACGTAGCGTGTCCGTACCGTAATGATTTCTCTTTTCTGAGCTAAACGTTCATGGACTTCTGAGTTTCACTGATGACTTTAATGGTTAAGTGAGTTTTTTGCTGAGTTCACAAGTGATTGTCATGGATCTTCTCTCTGTTCTCTGTCTGCTAGCATTTTGCTGAGTTCACAAGTGATTGTCATGGATCTTCTCTCTGTCCTCTGTCTGCTAGCATTTTGCTGAGTTCACAAGTGATTGTGATGGGTCTTCTCTCTGTCCTCTGTCTGCTAGTAGGCCTACCATCATGGAAGTCACAGGCAGAAAGAGTTGTCGGTCAGCAGTGAGCTGACAGGCCTGAAGTGGAGAAATACCGTGGATGTCAAGGTCTCCTTTCTACAGTCAATCCAGGCCGTACTTAGTCTGTCTCTTGTATTAAAAAGATTCATATATTCTTTTCGCTTGATGAACTAGTTGACGCGGTTAATTCTATTTATATGAGCAAGCCACTTAGTTCTCTGCTGATGAGTGTGCTGGTGGACTGGAGTTGTGTCCACTAGTATTGGGATCCTGTGGCGTTTGGTGTTGTGTCCACTAGTACTGGGATCCTGTGGCGTTTGGTGTTGACTGGTGTTGTGTCCACTAGTACTGGGATCCTGTGGCGTTTGGTGTTGTGTCCACTAGTACTGGGATCCTGTGGCGTTTGGTGTTGTGTCCACTAGTACTGGGATCCTGTGGCATTTGGTATTGTGTCCACTAGTACTGGGATCCTGTGGCGTTTGGTATTGACTGGTGTTGTGTCCACTAGTACTGAGATCCTGTGGCGTTTGGTGTTGTGTCCACTAGTACTGGGATCCTGTGGCGTTTGGTGTTGTGTCCACTAGTACTGGGATCCTGTGGCGTTTGGTATTGATTGGTGTTGTGTCCACTAGTACTGGGATCCTGTGGTGTTTGGTGTTGTGTCCACTAGTACTGGGATCCTGTGGCGTTTGGTATTGATTGGTGTTGTGTCCACTAGTACTGGGATCCTGTGGTGTTTGGTGTTGTGTCCACTAGTACTGGGATCCTGTGGTGTTTGGTGTTGTGTCCACTAGTACTGGGATCCTGTGGCATTTGGTATTGATTGGTGTTGTGTCCACTAGTACTGGGATCCTGTGGCGTTTGGTGTTGACGGCTTTTCTCCAACGTCGTGTCTCAAGGTGGGGGGTTTGTTCTCCAGGGGTTTGTCAGGGTCCAGGTCTGGTACTGGTATGTCAGGGTCCAGGTGTGGTACTGGTATGTCAGGGTCCAGGTGTGGTACTGGTATGTCAGGGTCCAGGTGTGGTACTGGTATGTCAGGGTCCAGGTCTGGTACGGGTATGTCAGGGAGATGATGACGGTAGAAGTGATGGAAGTTGACTTTTGTTTCAATGTGATGTTGGGTGTTTAAGGGGGCAAGTTGACAGCTGACATTGTGTGTTTGCTGGATGCACGCTGTCATTGCTGTTGTCATGTGAGTCTCAGTCTAAATGGCTCCAAACACTGTTGTCCACTGCTGTGGACCTTGAAGGCGGATACAGACATAAAGACACATATCCATGGATAGACCTCAAACCTGTATCCACAGTCCTAACATCTCATTGTCCATCAAACCTGTATCCACTGTCCTAACATTGTCCATCAAACCCATATCCACAGTCCTAACATTGTCCATCAAACCCGTATCCACAGTCCTAACATTGTCTATCAAACCTGTATCCACAGTCATAACATTGTCCATCAAACCCATATCCACAGTCCTAACATTGTCCATCAAACCCATATCCACAGTCCTAACATTGTCTATCAAACCTGTATCCACAGTCCTAACATTGTCCATCAAACCCATATCCACAGTCCTAACATTGTCCATCAAACCCATATCCACAGTCCTAACATTGTCCATCAAACCCATATCCACAGTCCTAACATTGTCCATCAAACCCATATCCACAGTCCTAACATTGTCCATCAAACCCATATCCACAGTCATAACATTGTCCATCAAACCAGTATCCACAGTCCTAACATTGTCCATCAAACCCATATCCACAGTCCTAACATTGTCCATCAAACCCATATCCACAGTCCTAACATTGTCCATCAAACCCATATCCACAGTCCTAACATTGTCCATCAAACCTATATCCACAGTCCTAACATTGTCCATCAAACCCATATCCACAGTCCTAACATTGTCCATCAAACCCGTATCCACAGTCCTAACATTGTCCATCAAACCCATATCCACAGTCATAACATTGTCCATCAAACCCATATCCACAGTCCTAACATTGTCCATCAAACCCATATCCACAGTCCTAACATTGTCCATCAAACCCATATCCACAGTCATAACATTGTCCATCAAACCCATATCCACAGTCATAACATTGTCCATCAAACCAGTATCCACAGTCCTAACATTGTCCATCAAACCCATATCCACAGTCATAACATTGTCCATCAAACCCATATCCACAGTCCTAACATTGTCCATCAAACCATATCCACAGTCCTAACATTGTCCATCAAACCCATATCCACAGTCCTAACATTGTCCATCAAACCTGTATCCACAGTCCTAACATTGTCCATCAAACCATATCCACAGTCCTAACATTGTCCATCAAACCCATATCCACAGTCCTAACATTGTCCATCAAACCTGTATCCACAGTCCTAACATTGTCCATCAAACCCATATCCACAGTCCTAACATTGTCCATCAAACCCATATCCACAGTCCTAACATTGTCCATCAAACCAGTATCCACAGTCCTAACATTGTCCATCAAACCCATATCCACAGTCCTAACATTGTCCATCAAACCCGTATCCACAGTCCTAACATTGTCCATCAAACCCATATCCACAGTCCTAACATTGTCCATCAAACCCATATCCACAGTCCTAACATTGTCCATCAAACCCATATCCACAGTCCTAACATTGTCCATCAAACCCATATCCACAGTCCTAACATTGTCCATCAAACCCATATCCACAGTCCTAACATTGTCCATCAAACCCATATCCACAGTCCTAACATTGTCCATCAAACCCATATCCACAGTCCTAACATTGTCCATCAAACCCATATCCACAGTCCTAACATTGTCCATCAAACCCATATCCACAGTCCTAACATTGTCCATCAAACCTGTATCCACAGTCCTAACATTGTCCATCAAACCAGTATCCACAGTCCTAACATTGTCCATCAAACCCATATCCACAGTCCTAACATTGTCCATCAAATCGTATCCACAGTCCTAACATCTCATTGTCCATTAGTTTTGCTGAAGTTCTGACATGTTCACCAGACTCTTATCTGTCCAAATCTGACATAGTCTATCATATTCTGATCTTTCTTATCTGTTTCAATCCTGACATATCCCATGATGTTTTGACCTTATGTAATCTTATCTATCCAGTCTTAACACATCCCGTGATATTGTGACCTGTCTTATCTGACACATCCCATCGTGCTCAGACCTGTCTTATCAGTGTCACGTGACAGTGAAGGACGATCACGTGGCGTGTTGTGATTGGCCAGTTGTCCGTAACGAACCCGGACCAAAACCGTCCTGACATGGAGATGGGTGCCACTGACGGCTGTAGACTTCACTACACTACACTCACGTGTGTCAAAACACATCACTACTCCCACTGGTCAGGGGTAAGGGAGGCTACCCGTACAAACCCAGGTTGCTCAGTGCAGGTGGCGACTCCGCTCTCCTTTCACAGCCAGGCGATAATTAGCCGTTTAAAAGGCCGGTGCCACTTTGATATGTATCACCACTTTGATATGCATCTAACACTTTAAGCAGACGGCAGGTTAGGGGAATTGGATGTGTATCTGCGCGCCAATGAACTGTTAAGATGGAGGGGAAAAAGTTCACTTCAACCAGGGAAGGGCGAATGACGCAGAAGGAAGTGTCATCCTCTGTCTGAGCAGGATTGTCGCCCTTTGGAATAATCATCGACATCCGGGTATCGGGGTGTGACGGCCAGATCTGGGCTGGCAGCCATTTTGATCAGACAGACGGCCATTTTGATCAGCGGGACGGATCAGTCCGTCTGCCTTTGATGATGACAGGGAGAGGTCTGTTTTACTCAGCTCATCAACTCGCCGCTTACTTCGCTGAAACCACACGTACACTGCTTAAACAGATCGCTCCATTAAACTTGTTGGTTTCCTTAAAAAGTTCTTGTCCTTTGAGTCAGAATTGATTGTTCCGTTTGCTGCGCTATTCTCCTTCCTCACCTTTACTTCACTGAAATTAGAAACAACACTTTGCCTTAAGCAGACGATGTGGTCCATTGGACTGGTTGCTTCTGAACTTCTCATCTGTCTTTGCCTGATCTGAAACACTTAGACCAGTCTGTCGCTTACAAGGATGGTAGGATCGATCGGTTGGCTTATCTGCTTTTAAACTTTTACTTGAGTTGAAACAGATGAGTTTGTTTCATTTGTTTGTTTGCTTGCTGTAGGGGATGGATGAGCGTATGGTGGAGGTGGGTGGTGGGTGGAAAGTGGGTGTTTCTGGCATCTGTGAGTACCGTTGACCTTACCGCAAAACATGATAACATATAACAAAAACAAAAAAAAGACACTTATCTGATTCATACAGCAAGAAAATAAAATAGTGGTAAAATCATCTATCCATTTTCTGATAGTAGCTAGGCTTGCATACACATGTATTGTATGAAAAATAAAAGAAACCATTTTTACCACCATTCTGTTTTCTGCTGTTGTGTATGGCTCCAAACTCAGACGGCATTAGTGTGTTATATTATTATTATTATTTATTATATTATTATTATATTATTATATATACTATTATTACAATTATATTATTATATCATTATTATTATATTATTGTTATATTATTGTAATCAGTAGATTATTGTTATTATTATATTTCATCATCATGGTTATTTATAAGATTGCATTAAACACGTGCACTTTGTGTGGTTCCAGGTGTGGTTCAAGAACCGCCGGGCCAAGTGGCGCAAACAGAAACGTGAAGAGGAAGCAAACCAGAAAGCCTTTGAGGCCCGCACCAACAACAACAGCAGCAACAACTCCACCAGCAACAGCGAGGTGTTGTCCCCCAGCCACACCGCCACCAAGGACAAACCCGACACTGACGACAAGGACAACGACAACATCTGTGTGATGACGACGAGGAGTCCTCACCCGCCCCATCCACCTCACTCTCCGTCCCCGCTTCCCTTCACCACCACCACCACCACCACACGCCGATTTGTCCCCGGAAGTGACGTCCGGCAGGCAAGTTCCGCTTCCTGTACAGCAAGCGCCTTTTCATCCTAGTGTGTTCCCCCCCTCCTCCCCCAGCTCCCCCGACAGAGACGCGCAGCTCGACACAGACCAGTTTGCTGATGATGATGAGTCGGAACCTGAACTGTCCCCTTGAAAGGGACCTTGCTTGCCTCCCCTTATACCCCTCCCTCCATGTACAGATCTTCTGTCTCCGCCAGGTGGTACTTCTTCTCACAGCTGCCTTGGGATTTGGGCTTGAGGCCTGCCATTGGCCAGTTTGTCCATGGGGCTGATCGGATATTGGTCATTTTGTTCCATGGATGTGGATGCTGGCCAGTGGTCATTTTGTCCATGGAGGTGACTGGCCAGTGGTCATTTTGTCCATGAGCTGACTGGCCAGTGGTCATTTTGTCCATAGAGCTGACTGGCCATTGGTCATTTTGTCCATGGAGGTGACTGGCCAGTGGTCATTTTGTCCATGGAGGTGACTGGCCAGTGGTCATTTTGTCCATAAAGCTGACTGGCCAGTGGTCATTTTGTCCATGGAGGTGACTGGCCAGTGGTCATTTTGTCCATGGAGGTGACTGGCCAGTGGTCATTCGTGTCGCAGCGTCTCACATCTATTTACTGCAGCAGATGCTTCAGATCGGAGGAGACTGTATGGACACGCGACCTCATGATTGTCAGTGCACAAGTATGAGGATCCACAGCACACAAACAGGATATTAAACAGTAATAACGGATATTTGAAATATCGTCGTAGTATGGGTTTGGTGATCGTTTAGTGCGATCGCTTTTACTGATTAGTGTACTTGGGTTTTGTTGTTGTTGTTGTTGTTTTTATCGTTTCATTCACTTGATTGATTTGTCTGTTTGGGGAGATGGGGGAGATAAATGGAGTTAGAGATGTAAATTTGACCTTGTTGGTTCGGCGTTTTACGGACTGATTTTTTTTTTTATTATTGATGATGAAAACTCCACTCCATCAGAAACGATTTGAACAAAACAACGTCAATCGTTGTCACGCTGGTTCTCCGTGCGTTGTTTTGTCTCCAGTTGTTTGTGTCATCGTCAGATCCACATGACGTCACTCACTGGACACGCCACGCCAGCCAGTCAATCAGCACCTTTCACCGGAACCAACGTCCTTCAATGGATTCAGCAGAGTGCAGACCATTCCATTGACTGATTAACTTAAAACATTCCTTGGCGTTTTTCATTGACTGCTATTTCAAACCTATGTTGAATTCGGCCATGACTTTTTAGTTTTGTTTGTTTTTTGTTTGTTTGTTTTTTGTATATTTGGTCGTTCTTGTTTTGTTTCGTTTTTGTTGTTGTTGTTTTTTTTCTCATCTGACAAAGATTCTCAAAAGTGTGTGTATTGGATTTTTCCAGAGACCGTGTCAGTTTGTCAGTGACGTAAATATTGATGACAGGACATTCTGTCGTCCATGGCTGCGAAAATTCTCATTTTGATAATTATGGTGTTTTACTGATTGCCGCAAATTCTCATTTTGCAGACTATGTTTTTGTCTGTTGCTGCAAAATGTCATTGCATTGGATGACCATGATGCTCATACACTCATGCTGCTACATTGCTGTTGTAAACTGGGTTTTCCTTTATGTCTTGCTTTGTAGTCGTCATGTTGATGACTGTGGGAATGCTCATGGACTTGTATGGCTACACTTGTGTGTCAACAGCCGTTTTTATTTTGGGATCGCTGTGTGCACGATGCAGAGACGGCAAACTTGATGTTTAGTTATTGTCATAAAGATCTGATTTTTGTTGTTGTTGTTATTATTATTGTTGCTGCTACTACTGCTGTTGTTGGTGTTGTTATGTTGATATTACCTTCAACTTGTCCGAAGTCTAGCTAGCTTATTGCTGTTTTTTTGTTCATGGATGGTTGCGGTGTGAGAAGCGTGTATGTAGATATAAATATATATTATAGTATATGGGTCATTCTCCTGAACATTCTGACATGACAAGTAAAAAAACAAAATTTTTTTTTTTTTAATGTTAACAGAAAATGAAAACTTGATATCTGTAGTAGACAGAACTGTAATGCATAAATTGACACAATGTTTGGAACTTGGTGAAATATAACAAATGTTGCATCATCCTGCAGTGTCTCACTAGTTACATGAGACAGAAAAGGCATCTATGTGCTTGTTAAATTTTGTTTGATTTTTTACTCATGTCACAATATTGACCAGTCTTCTGGAGAATGACCCATATATGTATGTATGAATATATAGATATATACGTATATATATATATATATATATATATATATATATATAATATATATATACATATATATATATATGTTACATATGTGTGTATGTGTGTGTGTGTGTGTGTGTGTGTGTGGGGGGGAGGGTAACCTGAAGTTGACTATTTTTGATGTTGATGTTGGTGTACAAGGCGATTGATGGTGTCCACACTGGGATTTGTGCTTGGTTTGGTTTGTTTCAAAACATCCTTAGGTCGATGTAGACTTTACCTTAGGATAAAAATCTCTGGCAAGGGTCCACTTTCTCTACTTGTCGTCAGGGTCCTACTTGAAGTGGCCAGTCCTGTGGTCAAGTGATGGACGTGTTCATAAAGTCCCCCCTCGTTGTGTCCCCACTGGTGAGTATCGGGGCTCAAAAATCAATCCACAAAAAATTTTCTCACATAGTTCTGCATAAAACGATTTCTACGCCAATGAACTGGTATTGTCTTTACTGAAGGAAGCAAGATCAAAACAAACCTTCGGTGTTTTCAAGGTCCATGGTGGACTATCTGGAAACTTCGGGTAGTCGTTCACATCTGCTAAATTTATATGTCTTTTCCATATGGGGACGGATATGGATTCCTAAAGGAGGAGTGACTTTCGGATGTTTTTTCAAATTCACTTTGAAATCTGGGGTTGAAGACACAGTCGTAAACTGGGTTTTCCAGTTCAGAGAACAGTTTCAAGCAGAAATTTAAGCTTAGTTTCATCTACGGTTGCTCAGGGAAGGCTCCCCTGCCTCTACATACAAACTATACACAGGAGTTGTTCTGAATCACCAAGACATAGGCGCAGCCTTTGATGGTGAATGGGATCCAGTGCCTTTAGGTACGACGCTCTCGCAGACCCATATACTACACAGCCATAGTCCAGTTTAGAGCGAATTAAAGCTCTGCACAGATGTAGTAGCGTTTTCTTGTCGGCACCCCAGTCTGTATGAGCGACAACTCGAAGAATATTCAGAGATTTCTGGCACGAGGTTTTAAGATGTAATTTCAGTTGTAGTTTTTGTGCTGGTGAAAAACTCACAGAGAAACAAATTAATTCTTATCAGTTTATTGTCAAGGTAACTGACACAAGTTTATTGTCAAGGTAACTATTATGGGTTTATTGTCAAGGTAACTATTATGGGTTTATTGTCAAGGTAACTATTATGGGTTTATTGTCCAGGTAACTATTATGGGTTTATTGTCAAGGTAACTATTATGGGTTTATTGTCAAGGTAACTATTATGGGTTTATTGTCCAGGTAACTATTATGGGTTTATTGTCAAGGTAACTATTATGGGTTTATTGTCAAGGTAACTATTATGGGTTTATTGTCAAGGTAACTATTATGGGTTTATTGTCAAGGTAACTATTATCGGTTTGATGTCAAGGTAACTATTATGGGTTTATTGTCCAGGTAACTATTATCGGTTTGATGTCAAGGTAACTATTATGGGTTTATTGTCAAGGTAACTATTATCGGTTTATTGTCAAGGTAACTATTATGGGTTTATTGTGAGGTAACTACCAATGTTTATTTTTCAGGTAGCTATCATGGTTTCTTGTCAAGGTAGCTGTAAATGGTTTATTGTCAAATTGTCAAGGTAACTATCAATCGTTTTTTTTTGTTGTTTGTTTTTTGTTTGTTGTTATTGTTGTTTTTTGCTTGTTTTTTGCAAGGTATTTATCGGTTTATTGTCAAGGTAACTATTATCGATTTAATGTCAAGGTAACTATTATCGATTTATTGTCAAGGTAACTATTATCGATTTAATGTCAAGGTAACTATTATCGATTTAATGTCAAGGTAACTATTATCGATTTAATGTCAAGGTAACTATTATCGGTTTATTGTCAAGGTAACTATTATCGATTTAATGTCAAGGTAACTATTATCGATTTAATGTCAAGGTAACTATTATCGATTTAATGTCAAGGTAACTATTATGGTTTATGTCAAGGTAACTATTATCGGTTTGATGTCAAGGTAACTATTATCGGTTTGATGTCAAGGTAACTATTATCGATTTAATGTCAAGGTAACTATTATCGATTTAATGTCAAGGTAACTATTATCGATTTAATGTCAAGGTAACTATTATCGATTTAATGTCAAGGTAACTATTATCGATTTAATGTCAAGGTAACTATTATCGGTTTATTGTCAAGGTAACTATTATCGATTTAATGTCAAGGTAACTATTATCGATTTAATGTCAAGGTAACTATTATCGATTTAATGTCAAGGTAACTATGAAACGGTTTAATGTCAAGTAACTATTATCGGTTTATTGTCAAGGTAACCAATATCAGTTTATTGTCAAGGTAACTATTATCGATTTAATGTCAAGGTAACTATTATCGGTTTATGTCAAGGTAACTATTATCAATTTTAATGACAAGTAACTATTATCGGTTTTGATGTCAAGGTAACTATTATCGATTTAATGTCAAGGTAACTATTACCGATTTAATGTCAAGGTAACTATTAACGAGTTTATGTCAAGTAACTATTATGGTTTGATGCCAAGGTAACTACTGTCGGTTTAATGTCAAGGTAACTATTGTCGGTTTAATGTCAAGTAACTATTATCGATTTAATGTCAAGGTAACTACTGTCGGTTTAATGTCAAGGTAACTATTATCGATTTAATGTCAAGGTAACTACTGTCGGTTTAATGTCAAGATAACTACTGTCGGTTTAATGTCAAGTAACTATTATCGGTTTAATGTCAAGGTAACTACTGTCGGTTTAATGTCAAGGTAACTGCTGTCGGTTTAATGTCAAGGTAATACTGTCGGTTTAATGTCAAGGTAACTACTGTCGGTTTAAGTCAAGGTAACTACTATCGGTTTGAATGTCAAGGTAACTTATCGG
>CM060308.1:2902474-2919974 GCA_030674185.1 Monoplex corrugatus | reverse complement strand
ACAGCTTTCATATTATGTTCAATCTCGAAAATGTTTACATTTTCACAAAACTTTAAAGTACATGCATTTTCACATTCATTAAATGGATTTTTAGAATGTTTCCCAAACTGTGTAATGTAATCACACCTCCAAACTATCACACAAAAACTATTGTTAACCCACACACCTGACGACCATGATGGACTGACTGACTCACACAGTGAATAGAATGACAGCACACGGCGATTAATACTAGATGTGCGCGCACGCACACACATACAGAAAGAGAGAGAGAGAGAGAGAGAGAGAGAGAGAGAGAGAGAGAGACGGACAGACAGACAGATATGGAGAGAGAAAGAGAGAGAGACGGGCAGACAGACAGACAGAGACACAGAGAGAGGCAGACAGAGACAGAGCTAGACAGAGAGAGACAGAGAAGACAGAGACAGATAAACAGAGGGAGAGACAGAGACAGAGAGAGAGAGAGAAAGAGATACAGAGAGAGAGGGAGAGAGAGGGGGGTGAGAGATAGGAGAGAGAGAGGAGAGAGAGAAAGAGAGAGAAAGAGATAGAGAAAGACAGAAAGAGGAGAGAGAGGAGAGAGAGAGAGAAATGGAGAGAGAGACTGAGAGAGAGAGGAGAGAGAGAGAGAGGAGAGAGAGAGGAGAGAGAGAGAGAGAGGAGAGAGAGAGAGAGAAAGAGAGAGAGAGTGAGTGAGTGAATGAGAGAGAGAGACAGAGAAAGAGAGAGAGACAGAGAGACAGAGATAGAGAAAGAGAGAGAGAGACAGAGACAGAGAGTGAGTGAGTGAATGAGAGAGAGAGAGACAGAGAAAGAGAGAGAGACAGAGAGACAGAGACAGAGAAAGAGAGAGAGAGACAGAGAGACAGAGACAGAGAGTGAGTGAGTGAATGAGAGAGAGAGAGACAGAGAAACAGACAGACAGAGACAGAGAGTGAGTGAGTGAATGAGAGAGAGAGAGAGAGAGAAACAGACAGAGACACATAGAAAGAGAGGCTGTTTTACCGTGATGTAACCCCGGGTCGTCAGGTAGCTTACCAGGATCACAGTCAGGTAGGACTTAGGTGAATCATTTCAAGTACAACCTGTTTTAAATGAACATCACGAAGGTGATAAAATACTGACAATGTTCCCCCCCCAACGATTTACGACACAACACGGAGAGATGTGTAGCTGATAAGGGGTGATGTATTGGTTGTCAACACGGACACATGGCTTCTACCCTCACCAGCCCCGGGCCTGTCTCACTCTCACAATTACCTGCAAACTGCCGGAGGCTCTCAACAACGGTTTGTGCCTGGCTTCAGGCTTTGGGGGTCCCTTGTGCCACCACCATTGTCTATTCATGGGACAGGTTTGTTGCGTGGAGTTTTATACTAAACAACAGGTCTGTTGTATGGAGTTTTATACTAAACAATTTTATACTAAACAACAGGTGTGTTGTGTGGAGTTTTATACTAAACAACAGGTGTGTTGTGTGGAGTTTTATATTAAACAACATGTGTGTTGTGTGGAGTTTTATACTAAACAACATGTGTGTTGTGTGGAGTTTTATACTAAACAACATGTGTGTTGTGTGCAGTTTTATACTAAACAACAGGTGTGTTGTGTGGAGTTTTATATTAAACAACATGTCTCTTAATGCTACCAATTTTGAAGAACAAGGTCTCCCAACAGTGTAAAAATCGCTACTCACAGTTCCGTAGCTTTCGATGGCGTTCTCGCCATCTTCGTCAGCGCTCTAATGAGTTCTGCGTGAATCTCTACTCAGATCTCGCGAACATGGGATGAACCCAGTTCACGAGATCGAATCAGAGAATGGTACACCGGGGGCAGGGTGTAACGGCCCCGGTCCCTGTTGAGCGGGGGGTTGGTGGCTGCGATGTAGATGGCCTCCTTGACTCCTCGCTGGAACCACTTATTTTCTCTGTCCAGGATGTTGACATTGTCCGCACTGAATTGATGTTTTTCGGCGTGTAGGTGAGCTCCTACTGGAGAAGAGTCCCTCTTGTGTTCTGTTAGTCTCTTCTGAAGGGGGCGTTCAGTTTCACCGACATAATGTTGGTTACAGTCCTGGCAGTCTATTCTGTATATAATGCCAGCTTTGTCGAGTTTGCTGGTTTTGTCCTTGGGGGTGACCAGCTGGCTGCGTATGGTGTTGGAAGGTTTGGAATGTACAGCCACCCCCAGTTTTCTGATCTTTCTGGACAGAGCGTCACTCACACCTCCTACGTATGGGATGGTGATGTGTCCCTTGCGCTGGTGTTGTTTCACTGGCTGTTGGGATGCGGTGTTGGATTTCCTGCCTCCCGGGCTGTTCCAGGCCCACTTTTTGTAGCCCGAGATGGTGAGCACTTTTTTCAGGTGGTTTGTCTCCTTGTCTTTTGCCTCTTGGGTACTGCATATGGTGTTAGCTCTGTGGGTAAGGGTTCGAATCACTCCCAGTTTGTGTTCAAGGGGCTGGTGGCTGTCGAACTGTAAATATTGGTCCGTATGAGTTGGTTTACGGTAGACCGAGAAGGATAGAATGCTATCAGTTCTGGTGATGAGGGTGTCCAGCATGGCTATGGAGTTGTTCTGTTCCACTTCCCTCGTGAATTTGATGGCTGGGTGTTGGTTGTTCAGATGTTCTGTGAACTGTTCGACCAGTTGCTGGGGGAGGATAGTCATGGTGTCGTCTACGTAGCGCCCCCAGTATCGTGGTGGGGAGTGGAAAGAAGCCAATGCTTTCTCTTCAAAATCCTCCATGAACAGGTTGGCTACTATTGGGCTTACTAGGGAGCCCATGGCTGCTCCTTCTTTTTGTTGGTAGAATTCACCTTGGAAGGTGAAGTAGGTGGTGGTGAGGCAGCAGGACAAGAGTTCACATACGTCGTCCACTGTGAGAGATGTACGTTGGTGGAGGGTTTGGTCGTTTTGTAACCTTCGGCGTATGATCTCTATGCTTTCTTTCACTGGTACGCTGGTAAATAGGGCAGAGACATCATATGACACAAGGAGTTCATCATGAGCGAGGGTGTAGTTACTCAGTTTTTCCACTAGGTCAGCACTGTTGTGGATGTGATGATCTGTGTGTCCTACGAGAGGTGATAGGATGTCCGCCACAAATCTAGCCGTCTCATACATGATGGAACCTCTGGATGCGACTATGGGACGGAGGGGGACTTCTTTCTTGTGGACTTTGGGTAGACCATAGAACTTGGGGACGTCGGACACAGTTGGGTATAATTTCCTGTACTGTTCTAATGACAGGCGGTCCGTCTCTTTCAGGCGTTTCAGTGTGTCTTTCAGTTTGTTGGAAAACTTGGAAGTAGGATCTTTCTTGTGTGCAGTTTTATACTAAACAACATGTGTGTTGTGTGCAGTTTTATACTAAACAACAGGTGTGTTGTGTGGAGTTTTATATTAAACAACATGTGTGTTGTGTGCAGTTTTATACTAAACAACATGTGTGTTGTGTGGAGTTTTATATTAAACAACATGTCTCTTGTGTGCAGTTTTATACTAAACAACAGGTGTGTTGTGTGGAGTTTTATACTAAACAACATGTGTGTTGTGTGGAGTTTTATACTAAACAACAGGTGTGTTGTGTGCAGTTTTATACTAAACAACATGTCTCTTGTGTGCAGTTTTATACTAAACAACATGTCTCTTGTGTGCAGTTTTATACTAAACAACATGTGTACGTGTGTTGTGTGGAGTTTTATACTAAACAACATGTGTGTTGTGTGCAGTTTTATACTAAACAATAGGTGTGTTGTGTGGAGTTTTATACTAAACAACATGTGTGTTGTGTGCAGTTTTATACTAAACAACATGTGTGTTGTGTGCAGTTTTATACTAAACAACATGTGTGTTGTGTGCAGTTTTATACTAAACAACATGTGTGTTGTGTGCAGTTTTATACTAAACAACATGTCTCTTGTGTGCAGTTTTATACTAAACAACATGTGTGTTGTGTGGAGTTTTATACTAAACAACATGTGTGTTGTGTGCAGTTTTATACTAAACAACATGTGTGTTGTGTGCAGTTTTATACTAAACAACATGTGTGTTGTGTGGAGTTTTATACTAAACAGGTGTGTTGTGTGGAGTTTTATACTAAACAACAGGTCCGCTACTGGTCCTTCCTTGTGGAGGACCGAAGTTAGTAGTTGTTTGTTCGTGACAGATTCATCGCACTCAGACAATTCCAAATGTGCTTTGCCCAAATCTGCCAGCACATTATGTGGCAGCCTCCCTGAGTTTTTCACACACAAAAATCCTGTGCGCTGATAAGGCCTTGAAATGGGGAAGATTATATGAAACAGTAAACCGACACCAAATGAAAGGGACCTTCAAAACCATGTGAATATAATAATAATATATTTTTATTTATTTTTATTTTATATAGCGCAAAATCTTGACAAAATCAAATCTAAGCGCTGAGCGTATACATGCATACATACCTACATACATATGAGCGTATACATGCATACATACATGCTTACATACTTACATACATAAATCTAAGCTGAGCGTATACATGCATACATACATACATAAATCTAAGCGTATACATACATACATACATACATACGTACGCACATGCATACATAATAATTACAATATTTATATAGCGCAAATCTCGACAAAATCAAATCCAAGCGCCGAAAAGACACACACGCACACACGCACGCACGCACACACACACACACACACACACACACACACACACACACACACACACACACACACACACACACACACACACACATGCATGGCCACAAATGGGGAGAAAAGAATAAAAGCAATAAAAGCAAGAATAAAACCAATGGAAAACCACAGAGAGCACATCATATACAATTATATATTAAAACAAAGTGATTCCCCTCCGAGCGGAGACAGGCTGCAGAGGGGGGTTGAGTGAGGTTAGGATTTTATGCAGAGGAGAAAAGGTGAGTTTTGAGAGCGGACTTGAAGGAGGCAAAAGTAGGTTGCTGACGGACTGAGAGAGGAAGTTTGTTCCAGGAGAGTGGACCAGAAACAGAGAAGGCTCGTGGACCATAGGTATTGAGCTTAGTGCGTGGAAAGCGAAAAGTCAGAGGATCGGAGGCAGAGCGGAGGGTACGTGAGGGAACATAGATCTCAAGTAGGCTTGACAGGTAATCGGGGGCTGCGTTATTGAGGCTTTTGTAGCACATGGTGTCTAGTTTGTACTGTATGCGCTTTGATACAGGGAGCCAGTGAAGTTGTGCCAGGAGAGGAGATATGTGGTCAGCTTTTTTCTTTTTGAGTACAAGGCGTACAGCATTGTTTTGAATGCGCTGTAGGATGTGAATGGTGGAGGCAGGAAGACCAGACAGGAGTGAATTGCAATAGTCAATGCGAGACATTATGAAGGAGAGAACGAGTTTTGCAGTTGTTTCGACAGAGAGATACTTCCTGATCAGGCTTATACGATGGAGGTGATAGTAGCAAGATCTGGCAGTTTGAGAAACAAAGTTGTTCATGGACAGGGTAGAGTCAATGCAGACACCAAGGTTTTTAGCTGAATCAGAAATTGGGACTGATGTGTTACATAATGGGAGAGAAAGAGGAGGCAGCTGGGAAAGTTTCTGACGGGTGCCAATGAGGATAGCTTCTGTTTTGTCGTCATTAAGCTGAAGTCTATTGTGTGTCATCCAGTTCTTAATGTCCGAGTAACACTCAGTGGTGCGAGTCAACAGGCGCTGTATATTATCAGGTGAGTCACTATCTTGAAGTTGGGTGTCATCAGCATAGAAGTGGTGTTTTATAGAGTGGGAGTTGAATATACTAGAAATAGAAAGCAAAGGTAAGGGGTTGGAACTAAACAGCAGGAAGACTGAAGTCATGGTGATCAGCAAAAAACATGAAATCCCCTCATGCAAAATAACAGCAAATGGCACAACCTTGACACAGGTTCATAAGTTCAAATACCTGGGAACGGTCATTTCATCAGACGGCAGATGCACATCGGAAATAGCTGGCAGAATCAGCCAAGCCAAAACAGCATTCAAGAAGATGACAAGCATTCTTACCAACAAATGCCTATCAATTAACATCAGAAAGAAGTCCTTGAATGTTATATAGAACCAGTACTGTTGTACGGATGCGAGGCGTGGACAGTCAGCAAGCAAAGCCAGAGCAAGATTGAGGCAGCCGAGATGTGGTTTCTCAGAAGAATGTTAAGAGTTCCATGGACAGCAAAGAAAACAAAGGAGACAGTCTTGATGGAGGCAGACACAAGTAGATCACTCATAAGGAAGATTAGGAAAAGACAAGCAACATTTATAGGCCATTTTATGAGGAAGGGGGATTTGGAGCATCTGGTCACAACGGGAAAGCTGGAGGGAAAGAGAGCACCGGGTAGACCCAGGGAGAGAATGCTGGACGGACTTGGAGAGTGGCTGGGGATGAGGAGGGTGGGGGAGGTGCTAGGGGCAACGAGAGATAGAGATGGTTGGAAGTCCATGGTCGCCAACGCCATGCGGCAGGGCACCTGATGATGATGATGACTAAACCGACACCACCAGAATTATATTAAACATTGAAATGGGCGGCAGAACAAACCAGTGTGTAATGCTGGGGGCTGGGACTGAACTTTAGATATCAGATGTTGAGTCCATGACTCTATCATAACAAGCAAACCAGGCGGCGTAGAAAAGGGACTTTACGATTGGCAAAGCATTCTGAGTAGTTTGAGTCATCTCTCTCACTGCATCTCTCTCTCTCTCTCTCTCTCTCTCTCTTTCTCTCTCTCTCTCTGCCTCTCTCTCTCTATCTCTCTGTGTCTCTGTCTCTCTGTCTCTTTCCTTCTCTGTCTCTCTCTCTCTGTCTCTCTCTCTCTGTCTCTCTCTCTCTCTCTCTGTGCCTCTCCCTCTCTGTGTCTCTCTGTGTCTCTCTGTCTCTTTCTCTCTCTCTTTGTCTCTGTCTCTCTGTCTCTCTCTCTGTCTCTCTGGCTCTCTCTCTATCTCTGTGTGTCTCTGTCTCTCTGTCTCTCTCCCTTTCTGTCTCTCTCTCTCTCTGTCTCTCTCTCTCTATGTATCTCTCTGTGTCTCTGTCTTTCTGCCTCTCTCTGTCTCTCTCTCTCTCTCTGCCTCTCCCTCTCTCTGTCTCTTTGTCTTTCTCTGTCTCTCTTTGTCTCTCTGTCTCTTTGTCTCTCTCTTTGTCTCTGTCTCTCTCTGTCTCTCTTTGTCTCTCTCTGTCTCTCTGTCTCTCTTTGTCTCTCTCTGTCTCTCTCTGTCTCTCTCTGTCTCTCTTTGTCTTTCTCTGTCTCTCTTTGTCTCTCTGTCTCTCTTTGTCTCTCTCTTTGTCTCTGTCTCTCTCTGTCTCTCTGTCTGTCTCTCTCTCTCTCCTCCTCCTCTTTAAGAACACAGCACCTTCCTGATGGAGGACCTAAACACGGACAGAGCACTGTGAGTGGCAGCATAGGACCTCACAATCTTATTTACACCTTCCCATCATGCTTATAGACATATGGAAAGCTTCAAAATATCTTAAAAACAAAAAGTCCCCAGTTATAAACGGTATTGAAAATGAAATTATAAAATCAAAGCCCCCATCAATTTTCTCAATTGTCATACTTTTTTCTAAACAATATTGCAATCAATTGTATGCAGATACCTGGAAAACAGGTCTCAATATACCTTTGTTTAAAACAAGGGGACTGAATCCAAACAGCGTCAGAAGGATAACACTATAGCTTTGTCAGAAATGGAAATTCCTTATCGAACTCTAAATAATAGAATATGCAATAACCCAGAATGACTGACTGTTGACAAATGAAAAACGTGGATTTAGAAAAAACACCAAGAACCACTGACTATGTCGTTATACTGACAAACTTAAACAAGAGTGCTATACAAACTTAAACAAGAGTGTTATACAAACTTAAACAAGACTGTTATACAAACTTAAACAAGAGTGTTATACAAACTTAAACAACAGTGTTATACAAACTTAAACAACAGTGTTATACAAACTTAAACAACAGTGTTATACAAACTTAAACAACAGTGTTATACAAACTTAAACAAGAGTGTTATACAAACTTAAACAACAGTGTTATACAAACTTAAACAAGAGTGTTATACAAACTTAAACAACAGTGTTATACAAACTTAAACAACAGTGTTATACAAACTTAAACAACAGTGTTATACAAACGCAAACAACAGTGTTATACAAACGTAAACAACAGTGTTATACAAACGCAAACAACAGTGTTATACAAACGCAAACAACAGTGTTATACAAACGTAAACAACAGTGTTATACAAACTTAAACAACAGTGTTATATAAAACAGAAAAGTGGACCTCACAGTTGTTTCGTCGATTTCCAGAAAGCTTTTGATAATGTGTGGCATAAAGTTCGCACGTACGTAGATATTATACAAATCTGGAATCAAAGGCAACTGTTGCAGAGTCATGAAGTCGATGTAGGAAAATGCCACACTACGCACCAGATTCACAAACTTTTCTTTTTCTGGACATAACGTAACAAAGAGCAATACTTAAGGAAACACACTAAGCCTGATGATTTTCAATCTAGTTAATAGTGACAGATTCTTAGTTGTTTTTTTGTTGTTGTTGTTTTTGTTTACATGGCGTAATTGCTAACACAAAACTTTTCATGCGGTAACTTTAGTGATGGGCACTTTGTGTACTAGTGGCTTGAATATACAATTCTGTGTTTTGGTACACAGACCTTTTGCACATGGCAATCATGTTTTAGCACTGTGTGTTGATATAGGAGTGATATTGTATTATATAGATGTATAATTATAACTGATGTCAATTCTGTTTCTTGCCTACATCTTTTTTAGGGCATAGACTGCATTGTTTGATAGATATTGTTGTATGTGGTGTGTGTGTGTGTGTGTGGTGTGTGTGTGTGTGTATGTGTGTGTGTGTGTGTGTGTGTGTGTGTGTGTGTATGTGTGTGTGTGTGTGTGTGTGTGTGTGTGTTGTGTGTGTGTATGTGTGTGTGTGTGTGTGTGTGTAAATTACTGTTTAATGCCTAGGTGTTGTTTATGTGGTATGAGAACCGCATAGAGGCATCACTTGTAGTAAAGATTACTACGCTCGTTTTCTCTTAGTTCAATTTCAGTCTCCATTCCTTACAAAACTGGGAAATATATCGCTTTTATTTTGTAATTCATTTTTTGTTTTGGAAAGAATGACTTGGTCATTAGCATATTACAGACATGGGATTTTGTTATTCGATTTGGTTATGTGTGGTGAAGCATTGTCTTAAAAGTAACTTGGAACATCGTTAATAAATAGATTGAAAACTATCAGGCTTATATAAAAGATTCGGAAAATAAAGTCTTCAACAATCGACATTTCTAAATCCATGTTAACAAATACATGTTGCCACAGTGTAGCTATGGTTCCCTGCATTTGCCATCCGGGTTCTCATGCAAAAATGTATGTTTTTTTTTTTTAATTCTTACGTCACACACACATATACACACACAGATACTAATACATACACACACACACAGACACGAATACATACACACACACACACAGACACGAATACATACACACACAGATGGGCACAAAATAAATAAATCAAGGGAAAAAAAAAAGACTTGGTAAGTTAGTAGATAAATAGATGGTGAACAAAATAAATGAATAAAGATATCACTCTCACAAAAGGAATTCGGATCATTGGTAAGGGCTGTGAGCCAGTTTGAGCCTAATCTTTACCAAAATGGAGATCAAAGAATATGTACTACCCAAACAGGGAATACAGACCAGATTGAATTTGAATGTCTTGGAAGCACTCTCAAAGGAATCCTTTCTGTAAATAAAGTTTAGCGGCAAGGTGTCAGCATTTTTCCATTATGTCTTAAATCAATATGAAAGAGGGACAGAAAGCAAATGACTTGGCTAAGTGGGCTATTTTGATTGCTGGGTTTGCTTGGCTGATTTGCTGAGACGTTGTGTGTGTGTGTTTGTCGAGACGGTATGTGTGTGTGTTTTGGGGGTGGGGTGAGAGCGATAGTCCCCCGTGTTGGTTAAGTCAAAAAGCCCCACGCAACAGTGAACGAGATGTGTAAGTACGTGTGGGGAGAGAACGTGGACTTACAGTCTTTGTTAAGGCTGTAGGGGAGATAAACAAGACTTACCTAGTTAACCCTTTCACTTCTTCAAGACCTTGCCAACGTACTGGGCTTATTGCACGAGGTTGTGCTTTATTCCGTGATCGTTTTGGATCAGTTCCATCACATGGCATCACTGGCATCACTAGCATCACTGGCATCTGATCAGTTCCATCACATGGCATCACTGGCATCACATGGTATCACTGGCATCACATGGCATCACTGGCATCACTGGCATCTGATCAGTTCCATCACATGGCATCACTGGCATCACATGGCATCACTGGCATCACATGGCATCACTGGCATCACTGGCATCTAATCAGTTCCATCACATGACATCACTGGCATCACATGGCATCACTGGCATAACTGGCATCTGATCAGTTCCATCACATGGCATCACTGGCATCACATGGCATCACTGGCATCACTGGCATCTGATCAGTTCCATCACATGGCATCACTGGCATCACAGGCATCACTGGCATCACATGGCATCACTGGCATCTGATCAGTTCCAATCACATGGCATCACTGGCATCACTGGCATCACTGGCATCTGATCAGTTCCATCACATGGCATCACTGGCATCACTGGCATCTGATCAGTTCCATCACTGGCATCACTGGCATCACTGGCATCTGATCAGTTCCATCCATGGCATCACTGGCATCACTGGCATCACTGGCATTCACTGGCATCACTGGCATCTGATCAGTTCCATCACATGGCATCACTGGCATCACTGGCATCTGATCAGTTCCATCACTGGCATCACTGGCATCTGATCAGTTCCATCACATGGTATCACTGGCATCACTGGCATTTGATCAGTTCCATCACATGGCGTCACTGGCATCAATGCTTACGGAATTCATTCTGAGATCAGAGATGTATCATGAGAAACCGAAACTGAAACTCTCCTTGAGTCTTTTTTTCCCACTGGACGAAGCAGCAGGGAAGTTTTTGGTCTTTTTCTCTTAATTGTTGTATTTGTTGTTTGTTGTTTTGTGATGTTACGTTTACGCTGACAAAGGCCAGTTGGCCTACAATTTGCGCCTGTCTTGTCTGTTTGTATTAGATACGAGTTCTGTTTCTAGTGTTCATGTTTTTCTGCCTCCTGCCTTAACCAAATGAGATAAAGGGACTTAACTGTGACCCTTCTGAGATACGAACCCACGATCTCTGTGTCACCAGTGTGGCCCTCTCACCAACTGAACTGTCGGGGACACCAAAATATTTAGTCACAGTCTGTAACATCAAACCTGGCCTGTTCACTGCCCATTTTTTAAAAACATTTATTTATTTATTTATTTATTTATTTATTTATTTATTTATTTATTTATATTTATTTATTTATTCATTCATTTATTTATTTGTCTATCTATCTACCTATCTATCTATCTATCTATCTATCTATCTATCTATCTATCTATCTATCTATTTATTTATCTATCTATCTATCTATCTATCTATCTATTTATTTATTTATTTATCTTATCTATCTATCTATTATTATTTATTTATTTTATTTATTTATTTGTCTATCTATCTATCTATCTATTTATTTATTTATCTATCTATCTATCTATTTATTTATCTAGCTATCTATTTATCTGTTTATTTATTTATTTATTTATCTATCTATCTATCTATTTATCTATTTATTTATTTATTTATTTGTTTGTTTGTTTGTTTGTATATTTATTTATTTACTTTATCCTCTGCTTGTTCCTTTTTTTGTTTTCCAATAAACAGACATCAACGTATATTATTTGCTGTCCATCTTTGTTCTTTTTCAAGCCTTTGTTCATTTATATATTTATTTGTTTACTTATTTGTTTGTTTATTTATTTATTTATTTTATCTTTTTTCTTTCTTTCTTTTTTTTATTTTGTTTTGTTTTGTTTTTTTTGTTTCGTTTTGTTATACAATAGACAGACATCAACATACAATGTAGTAACGAACAATGATAACAATTCATACACATAGTACGACATTGTGGACAATAGACAGACATCAACATACAATGTAGTAACGAACAATGATATCAATTCATACACATAGTACGTGCATTGTGGACAATAGACAGACATCAACATACAATGTACTAACGAACAATGATAACAATTCATACACATAGTACGTGCATTGTGGACAATAGACAGACATCAACATACAATGTAGTAACGAACAATGATAACAATTCATACACATAGTACGTGCATTGTGGACAATAGACAGACATCAACATACAATGTAGTAACGAACAATGATAACAATTCATACACATAGTACGTGCATTGTGGACAATAAACAGACATCAACATACAATGTAGTAACGAACAATGATAACAATTCATACACATAGTACGTGCATTGTGGACAATAGACAGACATCAACATACAATGTAGTAACGAACAATGATAACAATTCATACACATAGTACGTGCATTGTGGACAATAGACAGACATCAACATACAATGTAGTAACGAACAATGATAACAATTCATACACATAGTACGTGCATTGTGGACAATAGACAGACATCAACATACAATGTAGTAACGAACAATGATAACAATTCATACACATAGTACGTGCATTGTGGACAATAAACAGACATCAACATACAATGTAGTAACGAACAATGATAACAATTCATACACATAGTACGTGCATTGTGGACAATAGACAGACATCAACATACAATGTAGTAACGAACAATGATAACAATTCATACACATAGTACGTGCATTGTGGACAATAGACAGACATCAACATACAATGTAGTAACGAACAATGATAACAATTCATACACATAGTACGTGCATTGTGGACAATAGACAGACATCAACATACAATGTAGTAACGAAAAATGATAACAATTCATACACATAGTACGTGCATTGTGGACAATAGACAGACATCAACATACAATGTAGTAACGAACAATGATAACAATTCATACACATAGTACGTGCATTGTGGACAATAGACAGACATCAACATACAATGTAGTAACGAACAATGATAACAATTCATACACATAGTACGTGCATTGTGGACAATAGACAGACATCAACATACAATGTAGTAACGAACAATGATAACAATTCATACACATAGTACGTGCATTGTGGACAATAGACAGACATCAACATACAATGTAGTAACGAACAATGATATCAATTCATACACATAGTACGTGCATTGTGGACAATAGACAGACATCAACATACAATGTAGTAACGAAAAATGATATCAATTCATACACATAGTACGTGCATTGTGGACAATAGACAGACATCAACATACAATGTAGTAACGAACAATGATAACAATTCGTACACATAGTACGTGCATTGTGGACAATAGACAGACATCAACATACAATGTAGTAACGAACAATGATATCAATTCATACACATAGTACGTGCATTGTGGACATGTGACAGCTTACAACATACAGACAATATGTAACATTTCTTACACTGGCAGTTCAAAGTGAACATCAAGAATTAAAAACATGTCATGAAAATTATTTTGTTATCTATTGAGAAAACGGTGGCTTTATAGTTCTTCCACTGATGTCCGTAACCACAAACCTGGTCTGTTTACTGCCCATCTTAATGTCTCTTTACTGCCCATCTTAATGTCAGTAACATCAAAACCTGGTCTGTTTACTGCCTATCTTAATGTCTATAAACCTGGTCTGTTTACTGCCCATCTTAATGTCTGTAAACCTGGTCTGTTTACTGCCCATCTTAATGTCTGTAACATCAAAACCTGGGCTGTTTACTGCCTATCTTAATGTCTGTAAACCTGATCTGTTTACTACCCATCTTAATGTCTGTAACATCAAAACCTGGTCTCTTTACTGCCCATCTTAATGTCTGTAACATCAAAACCTAGTCTGTTTACTGCCTATCTTAATGTCTGTAAACCTGGTCTGTTTACTGTCCATCTTAATGTCTGTAAACCTGGTCTGTTTACTGCCCATCTTAATGTCTGTAAACCTGGTCTGTTTACTGCCCATCTTAATGTCTGTAACATCAAACCTGGTCTGTTTACTGTCCATCTTAATGTCTGTAACATCAAACCTGGTCTGTTTACTGCCCATCTTAATGTCTGTAAACTTGGTCTGTTTACTGCCCATCTTAATGTCTGTAACATCAAACCTGGTCTGTTTACTGCCCATCTTAATGTCTGTAAACGTGGTCTGTTTACTGCCCATCTTAATGTCTGTAACAACAAACCTGGTCTGTTTACTGCCCATCTTAATGTCTGTAACATCAAACCTGGTCTGTTTACTGCCCATCTTAATGTCTGTAACAACAAACCTGGTCTGTTTACTGCCCATCTTAATGTCTGTAAACCTGGTCTGTTTACTGTCCATCTTAATGTCTGTAAACCTGGTCTGTTTACTGCCCATCTTAATGTCTGTAACACTGGTCTGTTTACTGTCCATCTTAATGTCTGTAACACTGGTCTGTTTACTGCCCATCTTAATGTCTGTAAACGTGGTCTGTTTACTGCCCATCTTAATGTCTGTAACAACAAACCTGGTCTGTTTACTGTCCATCTTAATGTCTGTAAACCTGATCTGTTTACTGTCCATCTTAATGTGTGTAAACCTGGTCTGTTTACTGTCCATCTTAATGTCTGTAAACCTGATCTGTTTACTGTCCATCTTAATGTGTGTAACAACAAACCTGGTCTGTTCACTGTCCCTCTTAATGTCTGTAAACTTGGTCTGTTTACTGCCCATCTTAATGTCTGTAACATCAAACCTGGTCTGTTTACTGCCCATCTTAATGTCTGTAAACGTGGTCTGTTTACTGCCCATCTTAATGTGTGTAACAACAAACCTGGTCTGTTTACTGTCCATCTTAATGTCTGTAAACCTGGTCTGTTTACTGTCCATCTTAATGTCTGTAAACTTGGTCTGTTTACTGCCCATCTTAAAGTCTGTAAACCTGGTCTGTTTACTGCCCACCTTAATGTCTGTAAACCTGGTCTGTTTACTGTCCATCTTAATGACTGTAAACCTGGTCTGTTTACTGTCCATCTTAATACTTCAATCATTCTGATGTAATGTGAGTGACTTTTACATCCCGTTCTTCCCCCTCCCTTCCCTCCCCTCCCCTCCCTCCCCTCCCCTCCCTCCTCTCCCCTCCCAGTAAGCTGATACCACCAGAATGATGGAAACATTACTATGAGCAACAAACAGACCAGTGGACCTGTGAAACACTAAGTTGACACCACCAGAATGATGGAAACATTAAGATGGACAGCCAACAGACCAGTGGACCTGTGAAACAGTAAGTTGACACCACCAGAATGATGGAAACATTACGATAAGCAGCAAACAGACCAATGTTGCATGTTGCCGGCTGGAAACAAGGGAATGAAAGGGTTACTGGCACCCAGGGAGTGTGGGGTGGGGTGGTGGGGTGATGGGGGTTATGCTGTGCGTGTCCTGAGAGGGTCCCGTTATGTCCGCCTTGGCTGCGCTTTTAAGGGATTTGTGGGCCAATCCTCTAACCGGTCCCCTCACTCCATTACGTCCAGAAGATGACAATCTGTAAGCCCCGCAAGCACAGAACGCACCGTCACTCGGGTGGGTAGCCAAAGAAGGCAGCGTCAGCCGGGTGGCTAGCCAAACGCTTTGCTAATCGTGTGGCCCAGAGAGCTAGAACAAACATGGCCCCTCTAAGCCGTTGGCCGCTAAGGCAATGCCTTACAGGAGCGGCAGGCGGTCTAACTGGTGTTGATGCAGCCTATTACCGCGCTTCATTGCCACCGCTTCCACAAGTTGCGCTCACCGCCCTGGGCCGGCCTTGAAATGGTGGAGGAGCTTATCAGATGGTTAATCTTTGACCAGCTTACAGGCCTCTCGTCTCGTGCTGCTTTCAGTCCAATGTTCACACGAAATGACCATAACAGTTGAGTGTGGACCTCGCCATACATCCCCAAAACCAACACGGAGATTTGGGGGGCGGAAATCCAGAGAGGGATAATGGTTTAGGAGTGTAAGCCGTTGTTTAAAGCACACAGCCCCGTCAGCACAGCCCTTGTTACTGTCGTCCACGACAACCCGCACACTGTTAGTGATTTCCTCGTTGTCCACACAGGGATTCATAGCACTCGGACAAGTCCATATGCGCTCCACCCAATATGTCAGCAATTATGTGGCAGACGCCACGAGCCTGCGCTGGCACGGTCCTACAATGAGGAGAGGGAAGAGAAATCAATGACCACTAAGCTGACACGTGTACAGTGATATAAACATTCAGATGGACAGCCAACAGGCCAATGACACGTGTACAGTGATAGAAACATTCAGATGGACAGCCAACAGGCCAATGACACGTGTACAGTGATAGAAACATTCAGATGGACAGCCAACAGGCCAATGACACGTGTACAGTGATATAAACATTCAGATGGACAGCCAACAGGCCAATGACACGTGTACAGTGATAGAAACATTCAGATGGACAGCCAACAGGCCAATGACACGTGTACAGTGATAGAAACATTCAGATGGACAGCCAACAGGCCAATGACACGTGTACAGTGATATAAACATTCAGATGGACAGCCAACAGGCCAATGACACGTGTACAGTGATAGAAACATTCAGATGGACAGCCAACAGGCCAATGACACGTGTACAGTGATATAAACATTCAGATGGACAGCCAACAGGCCAATGACACGTGTACAGTGATATAAACATTCAGATGGACAGCCAACAGGCCAGTTTTGTATGTTGCAGACTGGGACTGAACACGAGATATCAGATCTTGAATCTATGGCTCTATCTAAAGAACCAGCCAACCCACCGTTTGTTTGTTTGTTTGCTTGTTTGCTCGTTTGTTTGTTTGTTTGTTTTGCTGTTGTTTGTTTGTTTGTTATTTTGTTGTTGTTTGTTTGTTTTTGTTTTGTTGTTGTTTGTTGTTTGTTTTTTGTTGTTTTGTTGTTGTTTGCTTGTTGTTGTTGTTGTTGTTTGTTTGTTTGTTTGTTTGTTTTGTTGTTTTTGTTTGTTTGTTTGTTTTGTTGTTGTTTTTTTGTTTTGTTTTTTTGTTTTGTTTTGTTTGTTGTTTGTTTGTTTGTTTTTTTGTTTGTTGTTTGTTTGTTGTGTTTGTTTGTTGTTTGTTTGTTTTTGTTTTGTTGTTGTTTGTTTTTGTTTGCTCGTTTGTTTGTTTGTTTGTTTTGTTGTTGTTTGTTTGTTGTTTGTTTGTTTCTTTGTTTTGTTGTTGTTTGTTTTTTGTTTGTTGTTTGTTTGTTGTTTGTTTGTTTTTTGTTTTGTTGTTGTTTGTTTGTTTGTTTGTTTTGTTGTTGTTTGTTTGCTGTTTGTTTTGTTTGTTTT
>CM060308.1:2887474-2897474 GCA_030674185.1 Monoplex corrugatus | reverse complement strand
CAGAGACCCTGCCCACTTCCGGCTGTCACGTGCGTGTGCGCACACAGTCACTGACCCTTGGCTATCTTCCTTCTGCTTGACGCCAGTCTTTTAGTGCTTGGTCATGATGTGGGATCATCTCTCCACCCCAACACCTGCAGTCACAGCTCTGTGCATACACAACATTGATCTCTGATCGTCTCCCCTCCTCCCCTTGACAGCTCTGTGAATAGACTCTATCGATCCCCGATCATCTCCCCTCTTCCTCCCACACCTGCCCCGCTAGACGGCGCAGTCTGCTAATACATGGCTTCCGGTCTGTCGCTCAGTGGCAGCAAAATGGCCGCTGGAGCGTGGAGGTCTGGGCCATGAGGCGGTCAGGCGGGGTAATTCTCTGTCAGGCGGGATAATTCTCTGGGTCAATATCGGCCCTGGCCAGATCGAAATCCTAATCCGAGCTCTATCTGAAACACTTGAACTGATTGAGAAAATAAGGGGTAGAGGGGGTGGGGGATCGGTTGTGGGAGGGTGAGGGGAGGGGTGGTGGGGCATTAGACGTGGCCATGCCTGGAGAAATCTGGTGAGAGACTTTGTGCAAACAGCCCTGGCTTGGAGTGCTTATCCGCCTTCCACTGCAGACCTCGCCGCTTTGAAGCTGGAGTGGAGAGTAGAGAGCGCGCGGCTTGTTTGTGTCAGGCGTGTTTTGCTTCTGCCCCTAAGATGACTGAGAAGTTACAAAGTTACCTCCCCTCCACTTTACCTCTTCAGCTATGGAGGGCTCTTCGCCAAATTATCCCCCTCCCCCTGCCCAACCCTCGGGATTAATATCTAGCCACTCTAGATTAATATCTTTCTGACAAAAATTCCATAGATTGGGCAGTTCCTCAAAATGATCCTTCATACGTTGTCCCGACACAGACTTCGTGGTTCTAATCAGTGGCTGGATCAGCCGTCTGTCCACTGTCGGCATGTCCCTAACTCCAAGTGACCCCCACCTGGTCAGTTTATGGGCTCACTCCGTCCACTGGCTTCTAAGACAGGGGCTACTTAACTTTCTGACAATCATCTTCTCCAGACAATGGCCACTTAGATTATCTTTCACAGTCATCTTCTCCGACTCAACGATATATCAGTGAAGTTATCTGATCTGTCAGTGTTTTTGTTCTAAGTCTACTGATTTTTCCCCCTACTGTCACTCTTTGTTTCTGCCTTGCTCCTTTGCTTTCTGTCATTTCTTCCTACCATTTTCTGCCTTGCTGGTCCATTCACCTGTATGTCTTCTATCAAGCCTAACATACTTTCTCTTAGGATTGGTAATCGGGTACATGTATTAAGTGCATTTTTGGCTCTAAGGAAGACCCCCCGTGGGGATGCCGGGGGCTCTTTCAGTATAAATAGTATCCCCACCTTCTGGAAATTCTGTGCTAGAAATTTCCTCTTTTCTGTCACTCTCCTTGTTTCTGCCTTGTTGCCTTGCTTTCTGTCATTTCTACTTATTTTCTGCCTTAATGGTCCATTCACCTGTATTTTTTCGATAAAGTCTTACATACTTTTTCTTCCGATATTTATAATTGGGTACATGTATTATGTGCGTTTTTGGCTCTAAGGAGGTGAGATATGCGGAAGCAGTTTTAGATAATTTATGTCTGTTTTTATATATGTTTTGATTTCCTTATGTATGCTTATATTTGTATTCAGGTGTGTTTTTTAAAATCTCCCCTGTGCGATAAATCGGACGGAATGGTCCTACACCGGGGGCATGTCCTTAGATTATGTGTGTGAATGCATTGATATGTGCACTTAATTTTCTTCTTTTTTCATGTTGAAGTTTTGTGTTTTGAAGCGGTTATAGCCCTGATATGGCTCTGTGCAGTCGGCTGGGCTTTAAACAACAATAATAATTTTTTTTAAAAAAGGTTCTGAGGAAATGTGACGTACATAAGCCATTTTAGGCAATTTGTGCCCGTTGTTGTATAGGTTTTAGTGTTCTTAGTTATGTTTACATTTGTATTCCAATTTTTTTAAGCTCCCCCTTCCCCGCTACCCCCCCCCCCCCACTCAGGCGGTGGACAGAGTGGTCAAGGCCAGAGACCTAGCCAGAGATTCATCATCATCATCATCATCATCATCATCATCATCATCATCAGGTGCCCTGCCGCATGGCATTGGCGACCATGGACTTCCAACCATCTCTATTTCTCGTTGCCCCTAGCATCTCCCCCACCCTCCTCATCCCCAGCCACTCTGCAAGTCCGTCCAGCATTCTCTCCCTGGGTCTCTCTTTCCCTCCAGCTTTCCCGTTGTGACCAGGTGCTCCAAATCCCCCTTCCTCATAAAATGGCCTCTAAATGTTGCTTGTCTTTTCCTAATCTTTCTTATGAGTGATCTACTTGTGTCTGCCTCCATCAAAACTGTCTCGTTTGTTTTCTTTGCTGTCCATGGAACCCTCAACGTTCTTCTGAGAAACCACATCTCCTCAGAGATTATATGTGCAATATATCGGTACGTGTATTTACTTTTCTTTTCCAGTTTTCTTTTTCCAGTAAATTATTGTGTGTTGTGAGATGATTACAGCCATCACGCTCTGCGCAGTCGGCTGGGCTTTAAACAGAATTAACTAAAACAATCTGTTAAATTTGTTTCTCTGTTGTCTCTGAGTAACATTTTTCAGTTGGCGGAAAATGTGCGCCTGTCTTATTTGTGAATTAAATACCCATTCTCCTTCTGTTCTGGTGTGTCTCTGGTTACTGTTTGCTTCAACGCTGGCAGTCACTTTGAGTCTGATCTCTCTCTCTCTGTCTCTCTCTCTCTCTCTTTCTCTCTGTCTGTCTCTGTCTCTGTCTCTGTCTCTCTCTCTCTCTCTCTCTCTGTGTCTTTCTCTTCTTTCTTTCTTTCTCTCTCTCTCTCTCTCTCTCTCTCTCTCTCTTTCTCTCTTTCTCTCCATCTCTCTGTGTCTCTGTGTCTCTGTGTCTCTCTCTCTCTTTCTTTCTTTCTCTCTTTTTTCTCCTCTCCCTCCCCCCCCTCTCTCTCCATCTCTTTTTTTCTTTCTCTCTTTTTCTCCCTTCTCTCTCTGTCTCTCTTTCTCTCTTTCTTTCTTTCTTTCTTTCTCTCTTTCTCTCCCTCTCCCCCCCCCCCTCTCTCTCTCTCCCGTCTCTCTTTTTTTCATTACTTTGTTGTCTTTGGAGTACGTTTTACAAAGACCAGCAGCCTGTTTATTTGTTTGATTAAAAGAAGTCTTTTGATTCTTCTGTCGTGTTTTGGGCCACTGTCTTGTTGTTGTCCATGCTGGGGGGGTTTATCACCTGTTGACATGAAATACACGTAATCCATCCCACTTACCCGCCATGTAAAACAATAAGAAAAGGAAAAAACTTTTATTAATGCGCATTCATGTTATACTGTTAACAGTCAGAGCTTGAAACAAAATCAATACAAAACCGTCAGTTTGTGGAATGAGTTTCAAGCTGAAATTACTAACAGCTGACTTCTTATGGGCGTTCTTCAAATATCATTTTAAAGGAATTATAGTAGTAGTAGTAGTAGTGTAGTAGTGTAGTAGTATAGTATGTAGTAGTAGTAGTAGTAGTAGTAGTAGTATTGTTATTGTTATCATTATTATAATTATTATACCATCATTATCATTAATAAGTCTATAACTGTGACTGACAAGTAGAGTCTATAACTATCGTTAACAAGTCTATAACTATGATTAACAAGTCTATAACTGTGATTAACAAGTCTATAACTGTGATTAACAAGTCTATAACTGTGATTAACAAGTCTATAACTGTGACTAACAAGTCTATAACTGTGATTAACAAGTCATCTATATACATCATGTGATTAACAAGTCTATAACTGTGATTAACAAGTCTATAACTGTGACTTAACAAGTCTATAACTGTGATTAACAAGTCTATAACTGTGACTAACAAGTCTATAACTATGATTAACAAGTCTATAACTGTGATTAACAAGTCTATAACTGTGATTAACAAGTCTATAACTGTGATTAACAAGTCTATAACTATGATTAAAAAGTCTATAACTGTGATTAACAAGTCTATAACGTGAATTACAAATCCATAACTGTGATTAACAAGTCTATAACTGTGAATAAGATTAACAAGTCTATAACTGTGATTAACAAGTCTATAACTATGATTAACAAGTCTATAACTGTGATTAACAAGTCTATAACTGTGATTAACAAGTCTATAACTGTGATTAACAAGTCTTAACTGTATTAACAAGTCTATAATGTATAAAGTCTATAACTTGATTAACAAGTCTATAACTATGATTAACAAGTCATAATTGATTAACAAGTCTATAACTATGATAACAGTCTATACTGTGATTAACAAGTCTATAACTTGATTAGCAAGTCTATAACTGTGATTAACAAGTCTATAACTGATTAAATCTATAACTTGATAACAAGTCTATAACTTATTAACAAGTCTATACTTGATTAACAAGTCTATAACTTGATAACAAGTCTATAACATGATACAAGTCTATAACTTGATACAAGTCTATACTGTGATAACAAGTCTATAACTTGATTAACAAGTCTATAATTGATTACAAGTCTATAACTGTGATTAACAAGTCTATAACTTGATTAACAAGTCTATAACTTGATAACAGTCTATAACTGTGATAACAAGTCTATAACTTGATTAACAAGTCTATAACTTGATAACAAGTCTAACTTGATAACAAGTCTATAACTTGATAAAAGTCTATAACTTGATTAACAAGTCTATAACTTGATTACAGTCTATAACTTGATTAACAAGTCTATAACTTGATAACAAGTCTATAACTGTGATTAACAAGTCTATAACTTGATAACAAGTCTATAACTGTGATTAACAAGTCTTAACTTGATAACAAGTCATACTTGATTAACAAGTCTATAACTTGATTACAATCTATAACTTGATAACAAGTCTATAACTTGATAACAAGTCTATAATTGATTAACAAGTCTTAACTTGATTAACAAGTCTATAACGTATTAACAAGTCTATAACTTATTAACAAGTCTATAATGTGATACAAGTCTTAACTTGTTAACAAGTCTATAACTTGATTAACAAGTCTATAACTTGATTAACAGTCTATAACTGTGTTAACAGTCTATAACTGTGATTAACAAGTCTATAACTGTGATTAACAGTCTAAAAAAACTATATGTTACAATCTTAACTTGATTAACAATCTATAACTTGATTACAAGTCTATAACTTGATTAACAAGTCTATAATGTGATTAACAGTCTATAACTTGATTAACAAGTCTATAACTTGATTAACAAGTTATAACTTGATTAACAAGTCTATAACTATGATTAACAAGTCTAAACTTGATTAACAAGTCATAACTGTGATTAACAAGTCTATAACTGTATACAATATAATTGATTAACAAGTCTAAACTTGAATAGTTTAACAAGTCTATAACTTGATTAAAGTTATAACTTGATTAACAAGTTATAACTTGTTAAAGTCTATAACTTGATAAAGTCTATAATGTGTATTAACAAGTCTTAACTTGATTAAAAGTCTTACTTGTACAATTTTAACTATGATAACAGTCTAACTTGATAACAATCTATACTTGATTAACAGTTATAACTGATACAGTCTATACTTGTTAACAAGTCTATACTTGATTACAAGTCTAACTTGATTAAAAGTCTATAACTTGATAACAATCTTAACTTGATAACAAGTCTATAACTGTGATAACAAGTCTATAACTAACAAGTCATAACTTGTAACAATCTATTGATAAAACTTAACTTGTAATCTATGGTAAAAGTCTACAGATACATCTAAACTTGATAATCATATTGATTAAAAGTTAACTGAAATTATAACTTATTAAAAGTCTAAACTTATACAGTTAATATACAGTTATGTATAAAAGTCTTACTATATAACAAGTCTATAACTGTGATTAACAAGTCTATATAACTTATTGATTAACAAGTCATAACTATGATTAACAGTCTATAACTATGATTAACAAGTCTATAACTTGATTAACAAGTCTATAACTGTGTATACAAGTCTATAACTTGATTAACAAGTCTATAACTATGATAACAATCTATAACTTGATTAACAAGTCTATAACTGTGATTAACAAGTCTATAACTATGATTAACAAGTCTATAACTATGATTAACAAGTCTATAACTTGATTAACAAGTCTATAACATGATTAACAAGTTATAACTATGATTAACAAGTCTTAACTTGATTAACAAGTCTATAACTGTGATTAACAAGTCTATAACTATGATTAACAAGTCTATAACTGTGATTAAAAAGTCTATAAACTATGATTAACAAGTCTATAACTGTGATTAACAAGTCTATAACTGTGATTAACAAGTCTTAACTGTGATAACAAGTCTAAACTGTGATTACAGTCTTAACTTGATTAACAAGTCTATAACTGTGATTAACAAGTCTATAACTATGATTAACAAGTCTATAACTATGATTAACAAGTCTATAAACTGTGATTAAGTATAACAACAGTCTATATACTGTGATTAAACAAGTCTTATAACTGTGATTAACAAGTCTATAACTGTGATTAACAAGTCTATAACTGTGATTAACAAGTCTATAACTGTGATTAACAAGTCTATAACTATGATTAACAAGTCTATAACTGTGATTAACAAGTCTATAACTGTGATAACAAGTCTAATAACTGTTGATTAACAAGTCTAAAACTATGACTAACAAGTCTATAACTGTTTTAACAAGTCTATAACTGTGATTAACAAGTCTATAACTGTGACTAACAAGTCTATAACTGTGATTAACAATGTCTATAACTATGATTAACAAGTCTATAACTATGACTAACAAGTCTATAACTGTGACTAACAAGTCTATAACTGTGATTAACAAGTCTATAACTATGATTAACAAGTCTATAACTATGATTAACAAGTCTATAACTTGATTAACAAGTCTATAACTGTGACTAACAAGTCTATAACTATGATTAACAAGTCTATAACTATGATTAACAAGTCTATAACTGTGATTAACAAGTCTATAACTGTGATTAACAAGTCTATAACTGTGATTAACAAGTCTATAACTGTGATTAACAAGTCTATAACTGTGATTAACAAGTCTATAACTATGATTAACAAGTCTATAACTGTGATTAACAATCCATAACTGTGATTAACAAGTCTATAACTGTGAATTAAAATGAAGTCTATGACTGATCGACAGCAGGAAGACATGAACGGTGACCTGAAGTGATACAGGACGAACACAGTTACATCCCTTACATCAGCTACAGGTCTAGTTCCCCAATAACACAGCAAGGACATTATGAAACAATGGACAGTTGGCGCTTCGTCATTTTGTTCAGAAGGGAATCATTCGACTTGAACAGGTCATGTGAGCTCCATACAAATTTGCCTGCAAGTATCTGGCCGACTCCGTCAGCCTACGCTAAACCTTTGGCGAGGTCTTGACAGGGCGACATGACAGCGAATGGGAGTACAGTGGGAGTGAGAAAGCAGTGAGTGAGAGCTGTATGTCAGTGTTGGAAAGGGTGGGCGTGAGGGGTGTTTAAGATGGGGAACAGGGACATGCTAGACGTAAATCCTATGTAAATGAGCCTGGGTGTCACCCCGTCAACCTGCAATCACAGTCCTGCTTTCATCCAGCTTGTGGACCGCTGTGTCAGTGTCTCGCTCACTTCCTCTTCCGCTGTGCAGTTACCTCCATGTGGCTGTGTGTGTATCCCACAGACATCTAATATGTCTGTGTGTATCCTGCATCAGTGGATCAGACACCGGGGGACATGTCTGTAGTCTGTGTTGACAGCTGACGTCGCTGTGTGGACCACTTCACGCCACTCTTCTCTTCTGTTGATGGTGTCACGTACCTCAGTTGTCCTTTCCTGTCCAGTGTGTGATGCTGTCTGTGTGGCGTGCTCCGGGTCTTCGTGTCTTTCTTTTGGCTGTTAGTTTTCCTTGTATCACACCTTTCATGAGGGAGCATTTTTTTTGTTTCTGCTTGCATGCCCCAAAATGTCATCTTTCTTTTCTTTATGATGTTCAACAGTTCTCTTTGGACAGTTTAGTTCTTGGAGGATACTTTCATTTGTTCTGGTATCATGCAATCACTCATAAGGAAGATTAGGAAAAGACAAGTAACATTTATAGGCCATTTTATGAGGAAGGGGGATTTGGAGCACCTGGTCACAACGGGAAAGCTGGAGGGAAAGAGATCACCGGGTAGATCCCCGGGAGAGAATGCTGGACGGACTTGCAGAGTGGCTGGGGATGAGGAGGGTGGGGGAGATGCTAGGGGCAACGAGAGATAGAGATGGTTGGAGTCCATGGTCGCCAACGCCATGCGGCAGTGCACTTGATGATGATGATGATGATGATGATGATGATAATGATAATGATGATGATGATGATGATGATGATGATGATGATGATGATGATGATGATGATGATGATATGCCATTTCACTGTAAGAAGCGTCTATACAATCACATCTTAGTACTGTTTATTATGTCAATGTCAATTTATTATCATGCCATTTCACTGTAAGAAGGCATCTATAAAATCACATCTGAGTGCTGTTTATTATGTCAATGTCAATTTTTCTGAGTGGCAACTATATAATAATAATAATAATTACAATATTTATATAGCGCAAAATCTTGATAAAATCAAATCTAAGCGCTGAAACAGACACACACACACGCACGCACGCGACACACACGCACGCACGCACACACACACATACACACACAACACACACACACACACACACACACACACACACACACACACACACGCACACACACACACACACGCACACGGCTATAAATGGGGAGAAAGAATAAAAGCAATGGAAAATTATAGAGAGCATATTATATACAAATATATATTACAATGTGATTCCCCTCCGAGTGGAGACAGGCTGCAGAGGGGATTGAGTGAGGTCAGGATTTTATGCAGAGGAGAAAAGGTGAGTTTTGAGAGCGGACTTGAAGGAGACAAAAGTAGGTTTCTGACGGACTGAGAGAGGAAGTTTGTTCCAGGAGAGCGGACCAGAAACAGAGAAGTTCGTGAACCATAGGTATTGAGCTTAGTGCGTGGAAAGCGAAATAGGAAAACAAGGCATGAAAAATGCAAAATAATGTGAAAAAAGTTATGTTTGTCTTCGAGAATGTCTGGGCAGGACGAGCATATTTTGATGGCATTTTTATATTGATAATTACTTATTCCAGTTTGCTTAATCCTAGGCACATCCTTATGAGGTAATCTCTAAAATTCTTTATAATTATATCTTGTTAATAATTTTCAGTGTGGTGTACTCAAAATAAAAAACTCAGTAGGATGAAAATCGTGACTGTATCCAGAAGTACTGTTGGCCGTTATCAGGTATTGGTACCGTTTTTCTGTCTGGTTTTTAACAAATACTGAGGGAGTTGGAACCGAACGGACATTCAATCTTCCTGAAAAGGCTGAGAAATAAGGATGGTGATGGTAGATAGAGGTGGTCGTGTGAAAAATCCCCCAAATCATTGTTTGGAATAAAAGGCATTTGAATCCCAGAGCTCCCAGTGAGTAGTTAGTGTGATAAGCACAAGGTGCTGATCCTGATGCTGACCCAGTCTACATCATCACTGTCAGCCATTACATAGAAATGGGGGCTTTCAGGGTGATAGTAGGAGGGTCAGAGACACACAGACAGACACACAAACAGACACACAAACAGACACACAAACAGACACACAAACAGACACACAAACAGACACACAAACAGACACACAGACAGACACACAAACAGACACACAAACAGACACACAAACAGACACACAACAGACACACAACAGACACACAGACAGACACACAAACAGACACACAGACAGACACACAAACAGACACACAGACAGACACACAAACAGACACACAGACAGACACACAAACAGACACACAGGACAG
>CM060308.1:2847474-2877474 GCA_030674185.1 Monoplex corrugatus | reverse complement strand
TCTGTGTCTATGTCTCTGTCACTGATTGTTTGTCAGCCAATCAAACCACGTCCTTACAGAACAAAATCACGCCTGTCTCTGTGTCTATGTCTCTGTCATTGATTGTTTGTCATCCAATCAAACCACGTCCTTACACAACAAAATCACGCTTGTCTCTGTGTGTATGTCTCTGTCTGTCATTGATTGTTTGTCATCCAATTAAACCATGTCCTTACACAACAAAATCACGCCTGTCTCTGTGTCTATGTCTCTGTCACTGATTGTTTGTCAGCCAATCAAACCACGTCCTTACAGAACAAAATCACGCCTGTCTCTGTGTCTATGTCTCTGTCACTGATTGTTTGTCATCCAATCAAACCACGTCCTTACACAACAAAATCACGCTTGTCTCTGTGTGTATGTCTCTGTCTGTCATTGATTGTTTGTCATCCAATTAAACCATGTCCTTACAGAACAAAATCACGCCTGTCTCTGTGTCTATGTCTCTGTCACTGATTGTTTGTCAGCCAATCAAACCACGTCCTTACAGAACAAAATCACGCCTGTCTCTGTGTCTATGTCTCTGTCATTGATTGTTTGTCATCCAATCAAACCACGTCCTTACACAACAAAATCACGCTTGTCTCTGTGTGTATGTCTCTGTCTGTCATTGATTGTTTGTCATCCAATTAAACCATGTCCTTACAGAACAAAATCACGCCTGTCTCTGTGTCTATGTCTCTGTCACTGATTGTTTGTCAGCCAATCAAACCACGTCCTTACAGAACAAAATCACGCCTGTCTCTGTGTCTATGTCTCTGTCATTGATTGTTTGTCATCCAATCAAACCACGTCCTTACACAACAAAATCACGCCTGTCTCTGTGTCTATGTCTCTGTCACTGATTGTTTGTCATCCAATCAAATCACGTCCTTACACAACAAAATCACGCCTGTCTCTGTGTCTATGTCTCTGTTACTGATTGTTTGTCATCCAATCAAACCACGTCCTTACACAACAAAATCACGCCTGTCTCTGTGTCTATGTCTCTGTCACTGATTGTTTGTCAGCCAATCAAACCACGTCCTTACAGAACAAAATCACGCCTGTCTCTGTGTCTATGTCTCTGTCATTGATTGTTTGTAAGCCAATCAAACCACGTCCTTACAGAACAAAATCACGCCTGTCTCTGTGTCTATGTCTCTGTCACTGATTGTCATTCAATCAAACCACGTCCTTACAGAACAAAATCACGCCTGTCTCTGTGTCTATGTCTTTGTCTGTTACTGATTGTTTATCATTCAATTAAACCACGTCCTTACACAACAAAATCACGCCTGTCTCTGTGTCTATGTCTCTGTCACTGATTGTTTGTCAGCCAATCAAACCACGTCCTTACAGAACAAAATCACGCCTGTCTCTGTGTCTATGTCTCTGTCTGTCATTGATTGTTTGTCAGCCAATTAAACCACGTCCTTACAGAACAAAATCACGCCTGTCTCTGTGTCTATGTCTCTGTCATTGATTGTTTGTCAGCCAATCAAACCACGTCCTTACAGAACAAAATCACGCCTGTCTCTGTGTCTATGTCTCTGTCATTGATTGTTTGTCATCCAATCAAACCACGTCCTTACACAACAAAATCACGCCTGTCTCTGTGTCTATGTCTCTGTCACTGATTGTTTGTCAGCCAATCAAACCACGTCCTTACACAACAAAATCACGCCTGTCTCTGTGTCTATGTCTCTGTCACTGATTGTTTGTCATCCAATCAAACCACGTCCTTACAGAACAAAATCACGCCTGTCTCTGTGTCTATGTCTCTGTCTGTCACTGATTGTTTGTCATCCAATCAAACCACGTCCTTACAGAACAAAATCAAACAATGAAACGGAGTGCAACATATTGCTGTCTTTTTCGCCTCTATCTCTTTCTCTGTCTCCTTCTCTCTCTCTCTGTCTCTGTCTCTTTCTGTCTGTCTGTCTGTCTCTTTCTCTCTGTCTCTTTCTCTCTGTCTGTCTGTCTCTGTCTCTGTCTCTATCTCTCTGTCTCTGTCTCTGTCTCTCTGTCTCTCTGTCTCTCTGTCTGTCTGTCTCTGTCTCTGTCTCTGTCTCTTTCTCTCTGTCTCTGTCCCTCTGTCTGTCTGTCTCTGTCTCTTTCTCTCTGTCTCTGTCTCTCTGTCTGTCTGTCTCTGTCTCTTTCTCTCTGTCTCTGTCTGTCTGTCTGTCTCTTTCTCTCTGTCTCTGTCTCTCTGTCAGTCTGTCTGTCCATCTGTCTGTCTGTCTGTCTGTCTGTCTCTTTCTCTCTGTCTCTGTCTCTCTGTCAGTCTGTCTGTCCATCTGTCTGTCTGTCTGTCTCTCTCTCTCTCTCTCTCTTCTCTCCCCCTTTCTCTGCCCCCTGTCGGTCTGTCTGTCTGTCTGTTTTTCTCCCTCCCCCCCCCCCCGTGTCTGTCTTTCTGTCTGTCCTCTTTCTTTCTCTCTTTTCCTCTCCTTCTCTATCTCTCACACACACACACACACACACACACACACACACACACACACACACACACACACACACACACACACACACACACACACACACACGCGTGCGCGCGCCCACGCGCACGCACGCACCCACACACCAAGGATCTCGCGTGTCGCTTTAATAGTTTATACAATGTGTGTTTGAACAAAGAATCTGCCGAGACTGCGTGCATGGTCCGTGTCCGTGGATCCCCTATAGCTCACTTGTTTAGCGCACCCATGCTGAGAATGCAGATGTCGTGAGTTCCATCAGAGAAAGTGGAATTGTCTGGTTCCACCCTCAGGTAGGTCACAATACCTGGCCAGTCTACAGGACTCGTGTACAGGCTGAAGGCTTGTGCCGTGACCCATTTTGCTTCTTCTCCATCACACGGCATGTGTGACGCTAGTTCATGTGGAATTCATTCCCAGGGTGCAGACGGTATCTGGATAAATTTAAATCTGTTTCCACGGTAGAACACAAACGCTCTGATTGTTCTCTTTGTGACTTGTTTGCTTTGTTTGTGTATTTGGTTTGGTTTGGTTTTTTGTGTTTTGTTTTGTTTTGTTTTGTTTTGTTCGGGTTGGTTTGTTTGTTTGTTTGTTTTTTGTTTTTTGTTTTTTGTTTCTCTTTTTGGGGGGGGGGGGGTTGTTTTGTTTTGTTTTGTGTTGGTTCATTTGTTTTTTGTTGCTGGGTTTTGTGGGGGGGGGGGGGGTTGTTTTTTCCCTTATCCTACATCACATTGACGACTAGGGAATCTGAGAATTATTTCACAATGATGATGATGATGATGATGATGATGATGATGACGACGACGACAAAGACGATGGGGATGATAATCATGATGCTACTTGTATGGAGTTCCGCTTAGGATTGAGACTATTTACGATTACTATCCTGATATGTCCTGGCATCAAGAGGGCCCGACAGATACAGACACCTGCGATGCTGATCAGAAGTTTTAACAGCAACATCAAAGACTCATCCTTGAAGGGATGAGACTCGACTGTGTGGTCCCAGAGTTCCCAGAGCCCATAGCACGCACTGCTCTGGATAGGAGCCGGTTGGTGCTGAAACATCCCACAATGATTTTGACAGGAATGATGGAATTTGAATCCACAGCCTTCCAGTCGGTGGTGACATATATATCAGGACAGTCGGTGGTGACATATATCAGGACAGTCGGTGGTGACAGATATATCAGGACAGTCGGTGGTGACATATATATCAGGACAGTCGGTGGTGACAGATATATCAGGACAGTCGGTGGTGACAGATATATCAGGACAGTCGGTGGTGACATATATATCAGGACAGTCGGTGGTGACAGATATATCAGGACAGTCGGTGGTGACAGATATATCAGGACAGTCGGTGGTGACAGATATATCAGGACAGTCGGTGGTGACAGATATATCAGGACAGTCGGTGGTGACATATATATCAGGACAGTCGGTGGTGACATATATATCAGGACAGTCGGTGGTGACAGATATATCAGGACAGTCGGTGGTGACAGATATATCAGGACAGTCGGTGGTGACAGATATATCAGGACAGTCGGTGGTGACAGATATATCAGGACAGTCGGTGGTGACATATATATCAGGACAGTCGGTGGTGACAGATATATCAGGACAGTCGGTGGTGACAGATATATCAGGACAGTCGGTGGTGACAGATATATCAGGACAGTCGGTGGTGACAGATATATCAGGACAGTCGGTGGTGACATATATATCAGGACAGTCGGTGGTGACATATATATCAGGACAGTCGGTGGTGACAGATATATCAGGACAGTCGGTGGTGACAGATATATCAGGACAGTCGGTGGTGACAGATATATCAGGACAGTCGGTGGTGACAGATATATCAGGACAGTCGGTGGTGACAGATATATCAGGATAGTCGGTGGTGACAGAATTATCAGGATAGTCGGTGGTGACACGAGGTTAGACTAGTAGACTGGAGTAGTCCCACATGATGAGTGGGCAATAGTCCATTATCGCCTATGGGGCAATAAACATGTTGATTCTTTATCACCTGATGTGGGTCTAGATGTGGGATAGTGGGCATACTGGTCTTTTATCACCTGGTGTGGGTCTTCATGTGGGATAGTGGGCATCATCATCATCATCATCGTCAGGTGCCCTGCCGCATGGCGTTGGCGACCATGGACTTCCAACCATCTCTATCTCTCGTTGCCCCCAGCATCTCCCCCACCCTCTTTATCCCCAGCCACTCTGCAAGTCCGTCCAGCATTCTCTCCCTGGGTCTACCTGGTGCTCTCTTTCCCTCCAGCTTTCCCGTTGTGACCAGGTGCTCCAAATCCCCCTTCCTCATAAAATGGCCTATAAATGTTGCTTGTCTTTTCCTAATCTTCCTTATGAGTGATCTACTTGTGTCTGCCTCCATCAAGACTGTCTCGTTTGTTTTCTTTGCTGTCCATGCAACTCTCAACATTCTTCTGAGAAACCACATCTCGGCTGCCTCGATCCTGCTCTGGCTTTGCTTGCTGACTGTCCACGCCTCGCATCCGTACAACAGTATTGGTTCTATACAACATTCAAGGACTCTCTTTCTGATGTTAATTGATAGGCATTTGTTGGTAAGATAAATGCTTTGTTCATCTGTCTTGAATGCTGTTTGGCTTGGCCGATTCTGTCAGCTATTTCCGATGTGCTTCTGTAGACATACTGGTCCTTTATCACCTGGTGTGGGTCTTCATGTGGGACAGTAGGCATACTGGTCCTTTATCACCTGATGTGGGTCTTCATGTGGGATAGTAGACATACTGGTCCTGTTATCACCTGGTGTGGGTCTTCTTGTGGGATAGTAGACTTACTGGTCCTTTATCACCTGGTGTGGGTCTTCATGTGGATAGTAGACATACTGGTCCTGTATCACCTGGTGTGGGTCTTCTGTGTGAAATAGTAGACTTACTGGTCCTTTATCACCTGGTGTGGGTTTTCATGTGGGATAGTAGACTACTGGTCCTTTATCACCTGGTGTGGGTCTTCATGTGGGATAGTAGACTTACTGGTCCTTTATCACCTGGTGTGGGTCTTCATGTGGGATAGTAGATTTACTGGTCCTTTATCACCTGGTGTGGGTCTTCATGTGGGATAGTAGACTTACTGGTCCTTTATCACCTGGTGTGGGTCTTCGTGTGAATAGTAGACTTACTGGTCCTTTATCGTCTGGTGTGGGTCTTCATGTGGGATAGTAGACATACTGGTCCTTTATCACCTGGTGTGGGTCTTCATGTGAGATAGTAGACTTACTGGTCCTTTATGCTGGTGTGGGTCTTCATGTGGGATAGTAGACATATTGTCCTTTATCACCTGGTGTGGGTCTTCATGTGGATAGTAGACTTACTGGTCCTTTATCACCTGGTGTGGGTCTTCATGTGGGATAGTAGACATATTGGTCCTTTATCACCTGGTGTGGGTCTTCATGTGGGATAGTAGACATACTGGTCCTTTATCACCTGGTGTGGGTCTTCATGTGGATAGTAGACATACTGGTCCTTTATCACCTGGTGTGGGTCTTCATGTGGGATAGTAGACATATGGTCCTTTATCACCCTGGTGTGGGTCTTCATGTGGGATAGTAGACATACTGGTCCTTTATCGCCTGGTGGTTGTGGGTACATTTCATCATGTGGGATAGTAGAAGACATATTGTCCTTTATCACCTGGTGTGGGTCTTCATGTGGGATAGTAGACATATTGGTCCTTTATCACCTGGTGTGGGTCTTCATGTGGGATAGTAGACAATATGATCCTTTATTGCCTGGTGTGGGTCTTCATGTGGGATAGTAGACATATTGGTCCTTTATCACCTGGTGTGGGTCTTCATGTGGGATAGTAGACATATTGGTCCTTTATCATCCTGGTGTGGGTCTTCATGTGGGATAGTAGACATATTGTCATTTATCACCTCTGTGTGGGTCTTCATGTGGGATAGTAGACATATGGTCCTTTATCACATGGTGTGGGTCTTCATGTGGGATAGTAGACATACTGGTCCTGTATCGCCTGGTGTGGGTCTTCATGTGAGAAACCGATGTCTAGATATATATATTTATCGTGAGGAAGAGGCTACGCGCCCAGAAAGACCCCCTTCTTTAAATCCCTTTGTAATCTACCCGACCCCTATCCACCAACTGCAAAAACTTAATCGTGGATAGGGTGAGGGAATCAGACGGTTAAGTTTTTGCTTTGCTTTCACAGTTGGCAATGCGGAATGCTGGTAGACAGCTTGTAAGGTTGGTCTTCATGCCACAGCTTGTAAGGTTGGTCTTCATGCCACAGCTTGTAAGGTTGGTCTTCATACCACAGCTTGTGATGTTGGCTTATCCTTCATACCACAGCTTGTAAGGTTGGTCTTACATATGCCCCACAGCTTGTAAGGTTGGTCTTCATACCACAGCTTGTAAGGTTGGTCCTTCATACCACAGCTTGTAAGGTTGGCCTTCATACCACAGCTTGTAAGGTTGGTCTTCATACCACAGCTTGTAGGTTGGTCTTCATACCACAGCTTGTAAGGTTGGCCTTCATACCACAGCTTGTAAGGTTGGTCTTCATACCACAGCTTGTAAGGTTGGTCTTCATACCACAGCTTACGTTAGGTTGGTCTTCATACCACAGCTTGTAAGGTTGGTCTTCATACCACAGCTTGTAAGGTTGGTCTTCATACCACAGCTTGTAAGGTTGGTCTTCATAGCCACAGCTTGTAAGGTTGGTCTTCATACCACAGCTTGTAAGGTTGGTCTTCATACCACAGCTTGTGATGTTGGCCTTCATACCACAGCTTGTAAGGTTGGTCTTCATACCACAGCTTGTAGGTTGGTCTTCATACCACAGCTTGTGAAGTTGGTCTTCATACCACAGCTTGTGATGTTGGTCTTCATACCACAGCTTGTAAGGTTGGTCTTCATACCACAGCTTGTAAGGTTGGTCTTCATACCACACAGCTTGTGATGTTGGTCTTCATACCACAGCTTGTGATGTTGGCCTTCATACCACAGCTTGTAAGTTGGTCTTCATAACCACAGCTTGTAAGGTTGGTCTTCATACCACAGCTTGTAGATGTTGGCCTTCATACCACAGCTTGTGATGTTGGCCTTCATACACAGCTTGTGATGTTGGCCTTCATACCACAGCTTGTAAGGTTGGTCTTCATACCACAGCTTGTAAGGTTGGCCTTCATACACAGCTTGTAAGGTTGGCCTTCATACCACAGCTTGTGATGTTGGCCTTCATACCACAGCTTGTGATGTTGGCCTTCATACCACAGCTTGTAAGGTTGGCCTTCATACCACAGCTTGTAAGGTTGGTCTTCATACCACAGCTTGTAATGTTGGCCTTCATACCACAGCTTGTATGTTGGCCTTCATACACAGCTTGTAGTTGGCCTTCATACCACAGCTTTGTGATAGTTGGCCTTCATACCACAGCTTGTAAGGTTGGCCTTCATACCACAGCTTGTAAGGTTGGCCTTCATACCACAGCTTGTAAGTTGGCCTTCATACCACAGCTTGTGATGTTGGCCTTCATACCACAGCTTGTAAGGTTGGCCTTCATACCACAGCTTGTAAGTTGGCCTTCATACCACAGCTTGTGATGTTGGCCTTCATACCACAGCTTGTGATGTTGGCCTTCATACCACAGCTTGTGATGTTGGCCTTCATACCACAGCTTGTAAGGTTGGCCTTCATACCACAGCTTGTGATGTTGGCCTTCATACCACAGCTTGTGATGTTGGCCTTCATACCACAGCTTGTAAGGTTGGCCTTCATACCACAGCTTGTGATGTTGGCCTTCATACCACAGCTTGTAAGGTTGGCCTTCATACACAGCTTGTGATGTTGGCCTTCATACCACAGCTTGTGATGTTGGCCTTCATACCACAGCTTGTAAGGTTGGCCTTCATACCACAGCTTGTGATGTTGGTCTTCATACCACAGCTTGTGATGTTGGTCTTCATACCACAGCTTGTGATGTTGGCCTTCATACCACAGCTTGTAAGGTTGGCCTTCATACCACAGCTTGTAAGGTTGGCCTTCATACCACAGCTTGTAAGGTTAGCCTTCATGCCACAGCTTGTAAGGTTGGCCTTCATATCACAGCTTGTAAGGTTGGTCTTCATGCCACAGCTTGTGATGTTGGCCTTCATACCACAGCTTGTAAGGTTGGTCTTCATGCCACAGCTTGTAAGGTTGGCCTTCATACCACAGCTTGTGATGTTGGCCTTCATATCACAGCTTGTGATGTTGGCCTTCATACCACAGCTTGTAAGGTTGGTCTTCATACCACAGCTTGTGATGTTGGCCTTCATACCACAGCTTGTAAGGTTGGCCTTCATACCACAGCTTGTGATGTTGGCCTTCATACCACAGCTTGTGATGTTGGCCTTCATACTACAGCTTGTAAGGTTGGCCTTCATACACAGTTGTAGTTGGCCTTCATGCCACAGCTTGTAAGGTTGGTCTTCATACCACAGCTTGTAAGGTTGTCCTTCATACCACAGCTTGTGATGTTGGCCTTCATACCACAGCTTGTGATGTTGGCCTTCATACCACAGCTTGTAAGTTGTTGCCTTCATACCACAGCTTGTGATGTTGGCCTTCATACCACAGCTTGTAAGTTGGCCTTCATCCACAGCTTGTAAGGTTGGTCTTCATACCACAGCTTGTAAGGTTGGTCTTCATACCACAGCTTGTGATGTTGGCCTTCATATCACAGCTTGTATAGTTGGCCTTCATACCACAGCTTGTAAGGTTGGTCTTCATACCACAGCTTGTGATGTTGGCCTTCATACCACAGCTTGTAAGGTTGTGCTTCATACCACAGCTTGTGAAGGTTGGCCTTCATATCCACAGCTTGTATGTTGGCCTTCATATCACAGCTTGTAAGGTTGGCCTTCATATCACAGCTTGTAAGGTTGGCCTTCATATCACAGCTTGTAAGGTTGACCTTCATATCACAGCTTGTAAGGTTGACCTTCATATCACAGCTTGTAAGGTTAGCCTTCAGACTATCCTTGTGTCGCTTTAGTGGCTTTATCTCTGTGTACAGAAGCATCATGGAGGTGTTTGTCTTCCATATAAACAACGTGTTCTTTCTAACAAAACTGGCATTTCCAAATTCTATACTCAGCAAGCCACAGTTTTGATAACTAGAAGGCTGAACATTCGATATTGCCACGTGAGTCGCAGCTCTGACGTATACATCTTGGGCGGAACTGTTCCAACTGGTGAACGTGCCGTTCAGGTCTGACAGCAGCACAGCAAGGTTCTCATGACTGCTGTTGTGGACACAGCAATGTCTGTGCCAAGCTGATGGTATGGTCTTGCCACAATCTCTCAGTCAACCTTCCACAGGCAGAGCTCGCCTTGGAGATGCGTAGCACTCCCTCCACATCAGAAGATCCATTATAGCTAACTGCAGAATTTTGATCTTCCAATTTTGGGTGTGTTTTTTTACATGTCATTTGCATTTAACCAAAAGTATTCCAGTGGTAAGCTAATAAAATACCAGTATAAAATATCATCATCATCATGTGCCCTGCCGCATGGCGTTGGCGACCATGGACTTCCAACCATCTCTATCTCTCGTTTGCCCCTAGCATCTCCCCCACCCTCCTCATCCCCAGCCACTCTGCAAGTCCGTCCAGCATTCTCTCCCTGGGTCTACCCGGTGCTCTCTTTCCCTTCAGCTTTCCCGTTGTGACCAGGTGCTCCAAATCCCCCTTCCTCATAAAATGGCTACAAATGTTGCTTGTCTTTTCCTAATCTTCCTTATGAGTGATCTACTTGTGTCTGCCTCCATCAAGACTGTCTCGTTTGTTTTCTTTGCTGTCCATGGAACTCTCAACATTCTTCTGAGAAACCACATCTATATAAAATATAGACTAAGTAAAACATAGCCTAAGTAGGGCCTCAGGACCTGGCCAGCTCATGGGTTTATGTGCAGGTTTAAGGCGTATGCCACGGTCACCATACACGTGGCACCTGTGACGTTAGTGCATATGGAATTCGTTCCGAGCGCGGAGACGTCATCTTGAGAAACTGAAACTGAAACTGAAACTGAAACTATGGGTATGATCATCGCAGGTGATGAAGCGCCAGAATTGATCGTGTTGGCTGAAACAGCCTGTGATTTGTTTAGGTTAAAAGTGAAAACCGAAACGTCTGTAGGCGGCTGTAAGTTGGTCAGCACAGCGCTGGATGTTCTCGTGCAAGTCCACAGCTCATTCTCAGTTACCTGCGAGGGGAAAATCCCGTAGGGCGGTTTTGAGCCGCTACACCAAGCAGAATTCCTGATCTCATCCATATTCTCTTAATGCAATCAATCTCCGTCTCACAGCTTTGTTTTGGGGGTCCCTTGACAGCTAGCTGGCCGGCAGTCACAGTGTGTGTGGTGTTGGTGTAATCATCAGCGTGACGTCGTCTGTCTCCTGTGACCAGCGCTACGGTAGGGGTTGACATGTCAGTCCTGTAGTCACGGCCATCACGACAACCACGCGGGGATTGTGCCCCTCACGTGTGCTCCTCTCATTTCACTCTCTCCTTCTTCTCCTTCTTTATGGAAAGCTTTGACTTTCCGTGATTGCAGAAGAGATGACAATTCTCTGAAGGTTTCACACACGTGGTTTACTGGTTTATGCAACACGTCAAGCAGACACAACCAGCCAAAGACGGTCTGCATTATTCAATGGCGCCGTGGGTAAACATCACTCTGACAATCGCAAGGTCTTGGATTCCATCCACCCGGATATCTTCGTCTTCTGGGTAAGGAGGGGGGTGGACTTTTTCTATCTCCCAATTCTACATGTGTGCAGACCTGGATAATGGGGGGGGGGGGGGGGCTTTTCCTATCTCCCATTTCTACATGTGTTCAGACCTGGATAAGGGTGGACTTTTCCTATCTCCCATTTCTACATGTGTGCAGACCTGGATAAGGGTGGACTTTTCCTATCTCCCATTTCTACATGTGTGCAGACCTGGATAAGGGTGGACTTTTCCTATCTCCCATTTCTACATGTGTGTAGACCTGGATAAGTGTGGACTTTTCCTATCTCCCAATTCTACATGTGTGCAGACCTGGATAAGTGTGGACTTTTCCTATCTCCCAATTCTACATGTGTGCAGACCTGGATAAGTGTGGACTTTTCCTATCTCCCAATTCTACATGTGTTCAGACCTGGATAGGGGGGGTGGACTTTTCCCGTCTCCCAATTCTACATGTGTGCAGTACCTAAACCCTCTTTATGTGCACACTCACACAGAATATCAAATATGCACGTTAAAGATCCTGTAAGTCATGTCAGTGGCTGGCTTAAGGAAACAGTAAAACACCCAGCATGCACGCCCACCAAAGATACAGACTGTACAACAACATAGTGGACTGTGGTCAGCTGACCTAACAGATACACACTGTACAACAACATAGTGGACTGTGGTCAGCTCACCTAACAACTTGAGTTCTCTGTGCTCCACTATAAAGTCTGGATATGTTCTAGCCCTGATCAAAGCCAGAGCAAGATTGAGGCATCCGAGATGTGGTTTCTAAGAAGAATGTTGAGAGTTTCATGGACAGCGAAGAAAACAAACGAAACAGTCTTGATGGAGGCAGACACAATTAGATCACTCATGAGGAAGACTAGGAAAAGACAAGCAACATTTATAGGCCATTTTATGAGGAAAGGGCAATTGGAACACATGGCCACAACGGGAAATCTGGATGGAAAGAGAGCACCAGGTAGACCCAGGGAGAACATACTGGACGGACTTGCAGAGTGGCTGAAGACGAGGAGGGTGGAGGAGATGCTTGAGGCAACAAGAGATAGAGACAGATGGAAGTCCATGATCGCCAACGCCATGTGGCAAGGCACCTGATGATGATGATGATGATGATGATGATGATGATGATGATCTAGCCCTGATATGGCTTTGCGCAGTCGGCTGATCTTTTAAACAATGACAATAACAAAGTTGTCTGGTGTTGTCTGATTCAGTTGCAACAAGGAGGCTGAGGGTCTAGCCTTTCTAGTAAAGTATTACTTTCCCCATTGGGTTCCTCACAGTGCTGTTTTATGTAGCTCTGTAAGAACCTCCTGCTTAAAATACTTGATGCCATTAACCATCACGATTTTCCACATGTCTGGAACATTCCATACCACTCTTGGAGTTTTTAACATGGTGTCAGCCCTGATGTGGCCTTAGGAGTCGATTGGGCTATGGGCAACATGATTCGATTCGATTTACATGTGTGTGCAGGCGTGTGCGCGCGTGTGTGTGCGTGTGTGCACGTCTTTATAAAAATCCTATTTATGTAATTTGTGTGGGAGGTGTGTGTGTGTGTGTTGTGTGTGTGTGTGTGTGCATGTGCGTGTGCGTGTGTGTGTGTGTGCGTGTGTGTGTGTGGGGGGGGGGCTGTAAGCAATATGAACTTGACGTGCGTGTGTGTGGTGTGTGTGTGTGTGTGTGTGTGTGTTCTCTCTCTCTCTCTCTCTCTCTGCGTGTGTGTGTGTGTGTTTGTGTGTGCGTGATGTGTGTGTGTTGTGTGTGTGTGTGTGTGTGTGTGTGTGTGGTGTGTGTGTGTGTGTGTGTGTGTGTGTGTGTGTGTGTGTGTGTGTGTGTGTGTGTGTGTGTGTGTGGGGTGTGTTTGTGTGTGTGCTTGCGTGTGTGTGGTGTGTGTGTTTGTGTAAAACACAACATCCCTCCGTTTTCATCATACTTTCTGACAAAAATATACAGAGTCCTGAGCAAGCACTGTAATGTTGTAGCAGCGCCAAATCGTCCTGATTATCAACGTCATCCCAGAAGACATTGTGGCATGAAAGTGGAACCGTGTTATCTGTGGCGATAATAATTGTAACCAAGTGCTGGTCTGTGTATGGTGTATTGACTGATGGCTGTGATGTGATCACACAGCACGTGATACACGTCAAGTCACTCAGTCCGCGCTACACGCATGGCGTGTCACACCTTGCTGTCACACACGGCACAATAAACTTGTCTTTTTGCCACACACCACTGACGCGGCACAAGTCTATCTACCGCACGCCAGTGGCACTATACTACTAACACGGCGTCTTTCTACCGTAGGCTGGCGACGTGCAGCATTGACGAACAAGCGTGAGGTTTAAACATCGTGGTCAGACAATCTCACAGCTTATCTTCGCGGAATGTGACACTGGACAAACCTCAGCCTCCATCTACACATCTGCAGGGAATGGAGGCCTGGTTCTGGTGCTGTGGTGCTGCTCTAGTTATCTGCTTGTCTAAAGCCTCTTGCGTTTCTCCAGAAATATGACGAGGCCATTAGCAGCAAGCCAAACAAAATTGTGTGGAAAGTCAATAAAATATTACGTTACATGGATGCAGTGAACACCAATGTGCGGAAATTAATAAAATATCGCATTACGAGGGTGAAATATTAATAGGGAATGTAATTTGAAATCTTTGGCCAACTTTCTCTTTGAAGTTCAGTGGAAACGCGTGTCCAGCGTCTTTTGAAATTGTAGAGTATGAAAAGTCCTGATGTTTACAGGAAGATTTGTCTGGATTCTACTTTATGTGAGAGATACTATAAGTGACATCTTGATGATACAGAAGTCTGACTTGTCCGCTTACATCCTATAAAACTTGAGTTACTCAAATCCCAATTATTTCTGTGGCTTGGATATCTCGACATTATTGTAATTATCTTGCAAAATGTCTGACATGTAGCGACAGTCTCCTGATATGTGCTAACTGTCAGACCCAGAGACACACGTGTTCAATCGTCGGTAAAAAGCGTGACTGATAATCTGGTCTCCCTAGTAAGGCAACCATCTCCCATTCACTGACAGAAGACCCAGAGACACACGTTTTCATCATCATTATCATCATCATCAGTCCCGTAGTCTGGTTGACCGTTGGGGCACCACTGAAGATTTTGCAACCAATTTCCTCCACTCCTCACGGTCCTCGGTTTTCCGCAGACTGATATTCCATTCAAGGCCAGTCCACTCTCTGATATTGTCTTCCCATCTTTTTCTCTGTCTGCCTCTTCGTCTCCCTCCCTGTACTGTTCCCTGCAAGACGGTCTTGGCCAGTCCAGATGATCGTGTGACGTGCCCATACCACCTCAGTTTGCGTCTTTTCACTGAAGTCAGGAGGTCTTCATACGGCCCGATGGCGTTTTCGATTCGGGTTTTCACTTCCTTATTGCTTATATGATCTTTGTACGTCATACCAAGGAGTTTGCGGAAGCATCTTATCTCCATTGCCTGTATCCTTCTTTACACGTTTTCAATCGTCGGTAAAAAGTGTGGCTGATAACCTGGTCTCCCTAATAAGACAACCATCTCCCATTCACTGACAGAAGATTTAGAACTCACAACCTTTTATGTACTTCGGCATTAGGCCATGATGCAAAAGGTGGTGGGGTGGGGAGGGATAGCGGGTCTTTCCTGATTCATCTTTCCAATTCGTACATTGACATTGTAACGTTCAGTACTTTCCCCCAGTCTGCACTTCATCAACTGAAGTCAACAGATCCATCGTCGACTGATCCGATATATGTGACCTCCCACCACGAAATCAGTCTTAACTAGCATTTTGGACATTTTAAGATATACATATTACTGGAAAGTGTACATTCTGCTGATTATTTTGGTACTTGAATAAAGCTTGTACTCAAAAAAATGTAGAAGTTATGTATGTTTAAAGTCATTAAGTTGTATGACGGCCATTTTGAGAAAACGGCCTGTACAGTTTTTGTGTGCTCTACTAGACATTTTCCTTACATTTCTTTATTTGGTGGCTTTGATCCAGTTTGTTTCTAATTTTCGCTGTCATTATCTGAAAGGTGCACCAAAGAGCTTTCCATCAGTATATTACATGTGCGGGTACTGTACAGGTTACGGTTCATAATAAGAGACAAAAATAGGTACTTTTGGTAGGAAATTGCGTTCTTTCTTCTGCCATCAGTGTATCAAAATACCGATTCAAATTGGTTAATAATATTTTTTCAAGAAAAAAAATTCTGTGGGGGATAGATTATAGTCTACAGAAATCAATTTTGAGAAAAAGTCAAAACACCCCAGATCGACCCTCAGTCACCTTTTCAGCTCCTAGTGCTGTTCGACTGACTGCGAGTTAAGACTGATTTCGTGGTGGGAGGTCACATAATATTCAACGAAAAATCTACTTCACAACCAACAAACTAAATCAGTACGTCAGTGGCCAATCAAGCCATAAAATACTGTCACATTCATCGATCTACTAGTACGTCAGTGGCCAATCAAGCCATAAAATACTGTTACATTCATCGATCTACAGGTACGTCAGTGGCCAATCAAGCCATAAAATACTGTCACATTCATCGATCTACTAGTACGTCAGTGGCCAATCAAGCCATAAAATACTGTCACATTCATCGATCTACCAGTCAACCATTCAGCTCCTCACTGAAGACATATAACCAGTTCATTAAGTCATCAATCAATCAACAAATGAATTTGACTCAACCCACTTGCCGGATACTCAACCACTTATCAGTCAGCAATGGAATCATCAAATAGTCATTCAATCTACTCATTGAATTAACACAAAAGATCGATCAATCAATCGATCACCCCCCCCCCTACCCATTCAGCTAGCATAGATGACCACAAAGCATAAAGTTGTAAGCTCAGAACATTCCTTAAAAAAAAGAATACCCAAGTTACCCATATACCCTGCAACTACGCTACACACAACCACGATGGTGGAGAGAAATTCATACAATATATTGGTCTTATGTTCAAGATTGACACAGTCTTTTATTCTTGAACTGACCAAACACACACACATAGACAAGACAGAACATATACAGGGTTGCTTCCAAAACATATATGTAATACCAAAGGAAATAAGAGGGAAGCAGGGAGAATTTTTAAATATCAACTAAGTAACATAACTCTTGAGAGTCACGGAGTTACCTCCCATGTACAATTTCTCAAACCCAACACAGTTTGCGCTACCCATTCAGCTAGCATAGACGCAGCCACAAAGCATAAAGTGGTAAGCTCAGAACATTCCTTGAAAAACGAATGCCCAAGTTACCCGTATACCCTGTAACTACGCTACACACAACCACGATGGTGGAGAGAAATTCATACAATATATTGGTCTTATGTTCAAGATTGACACAGTCTTTTATTCTTGAACTGACCAAACTGTGTTGGGTTTGAGAAATTGTACATGGGAGATAACTCCGTGACTCTCAAGAGTTATGTTACTTAGTTGATGTACTAAGTGCATTTTTGGCTCTAGGGAAATGAGATATGCGAAAGCAATTTTAGAAAATTTAGGCCTGTTTTTATATGTTTTAGAGTCCTTAGTTATATCTAAATTTGTATTCAGGTATGTTTTTTTTTAATCTCTTGTGGGATAAATTGGAGTGGTCAGTGCCAGGGGCATCTCCGTAGATTATGTGTGCGAATGCATTGATATGTGTGCTTAATAATTATTATTTTGTTTATGTCAAATCTTTCTCAGGAAGATTGGAATACGCAGACAGATAACACTCTTCCAAGTCCGCCCCAACCTGCAGGGAACCGTAAGAGATAGTGTTATGTAGGTTACACACGGGTCACACATCCTACACTCATTCGTACTTAATGAAAAATGAAGAAGCACCATGGTGTATACCATGTGATGAGCCGTTGAGCATCAGACACCTTCTCCTCGAATGCTGGGACTTGTACGATGTGAGACATAAACACTACACGGCGGACTCCTTAAAGAACCTCTTCCGAGACGTCCCTCCTGATGCAACTTTCCAGTTTTTACAAGAGATCAACAGATTTCACCTGATTGTACGTCCAAGTATGGTTTTCTTTCATTGTATTTTAGACTTGCAATGTTAACGGTGATCATGTTTTTTGTTCATTGTTGTTTTTTATCTTAACCTGGTTGTCGTTCTTGACGTGGTTCGTTCGTTCCTTGATTTAACGTCTTTTCACTATACGTGATATAAGACGGATAAAAATGGCATGGAGGATGATTTTTTTAGGGGGGGGGAGGGGGGAGGGGACAGAGGGGAACAGAATAAGAGACGGAAAAAAAATGAAAAAGAATCGGCAAGGTCTTTAGAAAAAGGATATGGATGAACAGAGAAATGAAACTAGACCAACGCTAACATTAAATGTAAAAGAAAACATTGTCATAAAAAACAAAACAAAACAAAATAAAATAATAATAATTAAAATAATAACCTTAAAGTAACGCATTAACAGGACTGTGAACCAATGATTCTGAAATTTTAACTAACAGAACTTGATCTGATATTACTTCTTTAAAATGCTTTTCAAGATAGTTTCCTTGTGTAAACATCTTTGGTAAAAAAATAACGAAGCTTTCTGCAGTAAAACAAACAGTGATACAATGTGAATTGTTCACCGCAAATACATAAAACGTTTTTACAATATTTGGTTTTCAAAGCGTTCAGTTGAATACGAAAATATGTGATAACAATTAATCTCAAATGATATAACGAAGAATACTGCATATTTTTACAGATATTTTGAACTGAAAGTTTGATTCTTTAGACGTGGTGTTAGCCCTGATATGGCTCTTATAGTCGGCTGGGCTGTAAGCAATATGAACTTGAACTTGTGTGGTTTTGTTTTTCAGGTGATCTTTGAGGGTCAACGAGATGTGTGTGTTGAGGTGGTTGTAGTCCTGAACCAGGTGGGCTTTAAACAATATTGCTGTGTGTTACTGTTATAATGAGGAGCATAAAACATCAGTGATAAACACAATAACACACCTACATGTAACATAAAACATCAGTGATAAACACAACACCACACCTACATAATAATAATAATAATTACAATATTTATATCGCGCCAAATCTTGGCAAATCAAATCAAAGCGCGCTCACTCACCAATCACACGCAGGATCGCACTCAAAGATGAACATTTGTAAAACAATCAATTAAGTCAAAAATAGGCATAAATGTCCATACAATGCTGAAATTATGAACAATGGAAAAATAGCAGTAAAAAAAAACATGTAACATAAAACATCAGTGATAAACACAACACCACACCTACATGTAACATAAAACATCAGTGATAAACACAACACCACACCTACATGTAACATAAAACATCAGTGATAAACACAACACCACACCTACATGTAACATAAAACATCAGTGATAAACACAATGCCACACCTACATGTAACATAAAACATCAGTGATAAACACAACACCACACCTACATGTAACATAAAACATCAGTGATAAACACAACACACACCTACATGTAACATAAAACATCAGTGATAAACACAACACACACCTACATGTAACATAAAACATCAGTGATAAACACAACACCACACCTACATGTAACATAAAACATCAGTGATAAACACAACACCACCTACATGTAACATAAAACATCAGTGATAAACACAACACACACCTACATGTACAGTAGGAATAATGATGATAATAAAGATACTAATAATGATTGAACTTGGAGTTGTTTTTAACGTAGCTTTAGCCTCGATATGGTTTTCTACTGGTCAGTGGATTATAAGCTGTAACAATCTCCTCTCTCTCTCTCTCTGTCTGTCTGTCTGTCTCTCTCTCTCTCTCTCTGTCTGTCTCTCTCTCTCTCTCTCTCTCTCTGTCTCTCTCTCTCTCTCTCTCTCGGTCTCGCTCTCTCTCTCTGTCTCTCTCTCTCTCTCTCGCTCTCTCTCTCTCTCGCTCGCCCGCTTTCTTTCTCTCCCTCTCTCTCTCTCTCTCCATCCCTCCCTGTGTGTGTGTGTGTGTGTGTGTGTCTCTCTCTCTCTCTATCTCGCTCGCTCGCTCTCTCAATCACTCACTGGCCAAAGTATAAACATATTGAAAACATGTACCCCATTCCCTCAGAAAATCCGGACAATCTACAAATCCCCCAGGTCTGAGCGGTCATCTCACAAGAGCCGTCCCCGGCCCCCGGTGCTGGCTACAGATGAGCTGATTAGGCCCTGATCAAAAGTCTGACCGTTAAAACCCACATGTTTCTACTGTGTGTGGGGGCAAGCGGAAAATGCGATGGATAGATTTAGGGGTTTAATCCTCCACCAACTGTCCCTTTCCCACGCTACAGACAGAGGCCCCGGAGGTCCAGAGGCCCGGAGAGGGACAGAGGCCTTGACGTACAGTGCTGCTTGTTGATTGTAAGGATCAGTGGACGGCTCGCCTCCATTGTTGGTCTAATTCACTTAAAACACTCGCTGACTTGAACAATTCTCGGGAACCTTCTTAAAAAGAATTAGTGTATGATAGAAAAGTGGAACGGGGGTGGTTGGACTGTTTGTGTAGGTAGCACTAGGTAGAGAGGTATGGAGGTGTTGGAGGTGTAGATGTGGACAGGGAGGGGGGGGGGACGTCTATGTGGAAAGTTACGTCTGTAATAGACTTGAACTTTGTGTAATATACTTGTCAGACTTTAAAAAGATTTGTTCTTCTGCCTGCGTAAATTATTATTACTGCGTACGTTTTAAGGAAAAGATCTACGAATAATCAGAAATATGTACTGGGAACAAACAGCTGCAATACTGTTGTACGGATGCGAGGCGTGGACAGTCAGCAAGCAAAGCCAGAGCAAGATTGAGGCAGCCGAGATGTGGTTTCTCAGAAGAATGTTGCGAGTTCCATGGACAGCAAAGAAAACAAACGAGACAGTCTTGTTGGAGGCAGACACAAGTAGATCACTCATAAGGAAGATTAGGAAAAGACAAGCAACATTTATAGGCCATTTTATGAGGAAGGGGGATTTGGAGCACCTGGTCACAACGGGAAAGCTGGAGGGAAAGAGAGCACCAGGTAGACCCAAAGAGAGAATGCTGGACGGACTTGCAGAGTGGCTGGGGATGAGGAGGGTGGGGGAGATGCTAGGGGCAACAAGAGATAGAGATGGTTTGAAGTCCATGGTCGCCAATGCCATGCGGCAGGGGACCTGATGATGATGATGATGATGATGATGATGATGAGATGATGATGATGATGATGATGACGTTTTGTACCATGGGTGTGCAAGAGCCCAACTTTCCTTTCAGTGGTGACCGCCTTTAAACATGGAAGTTGATCAAATTCAATCCTAACTGTAACTTAACATGTCACTTGGATTTTATCGTGTTTGTGAAAACTGTCGTCATGTGGTCCCAGTTGTGAGGAGTTGTACCGTCTTTTCCACTGGTCATCAGATGGCCCACAAAGTATTATTCAGTGTTTCACTATAAGCATACTGTATGTATAATGGGCTACCTCACTGAATCTGTCTCTCAGTGAAAAAAAAAAAGCTACTTACTGTGTAGCTTTCATCGGCGATCCGGCCGACTTCTTCAGCGCAACTGCTGGATTGAGAACTGGCTTCAGTGCGCACCGTCGTGAGCGAACTCACGACAGTGCGACTGAATAAGTGAGGAGTACACCGATGGCAGGTTGTGTCGGCCCCGGTCACGGTTGAGGGTGGGGTTCCTTGCGGCGATGTAAACTGCCTCCTTTACTCCCCTCTGGAACCATCTTGCTTCTTTGTCGAGAACTTGCACACTGTCCTTTTCAAAGTGGTGTTGGGTGTGAGTCAGATGTTCCCCCACTGGAGAGGACTCACGTTTGTGTTCTTTTAATCTTTTGTGCAAGTTGCGCTCAGTTTCGCCAATATAACCTTGGTCACAGTCCTGGCAGTCCATCTTGTATATCACCCCTGATGTGTCCAGTTTGTCTGTTTACATACTGTATGTATTGTACTTTTCATCAATGTTATACGATAAGCATACAGTATGTATTGTACTTTTCATCAATGGTTTACTATAAGTATACTGTATGTATTGTACTTTTCATCAATGTTATACTATAAGTATACTGTATGTATTGTACTTTTCATCAATGTTGTACTATAAGTATACTGTATGTATTGTACTTTTCATCAATGTTGTACTATAAGCATACTGTATGTATTGTACTTTTCATCAATGTTGTACTATAAGCATACTGTATGTATTGTACTTTTCATCAATGTTGTACTATAAGCATACTGTATGTATTGTACTTTTCATCAATGTTGTACTATAAGCATACTGTATGTATTGTACTTTTCATCAATGTTGTACTATAAGCATACTGTATGTATTGTACTTTTCATCAATGTTGTACTATAAGCATACTGTGTGTGTATTGTACTTTTCATCAATGTTGTACTATAAGCATACTGTATGTATTGTACTTTTCATCAATGTTGTACTATAAGCATACTGTGTGTGTATTGTACTTTTCATCAATGGTTTACTATAAGCATACTGTATGTATTGTACTTTTCATCAATGTTGTACTATAAGCATACTGTATGCATTGTACTTTTCATCAATGGTTTACTATAAGCATACAGTATGTATTGTACTTTTCATCAATGGTTTACTATAAGCATACTGTATGTATTGTACTTTTCATCAATGGTTTACTATAAGCATACTGTATGTATTGTACTTTTCATAAGCATGTCGTTCTCTGACTACCGTCGCCCTACAGAACATTCACTGATGGCTCAAAGTCTGAAGATGTTTCTGCTGCTGCTTTCTGTTCAGCCATTCCCAGTCGTTCATTTTCAAAACATTCCTCTGATATCCAAAACAAGGGTCACTGCCCACGTTCAAGCAAACAGGAACCAGAAAAAACACGAAAAAAAAAAAAAAAGAATCAGAACGTGTATTTAATACAACCAGACAAGACAGGCGGATTTTGTCGGTCAACTGACCTTTGTCAAGGTTAAGGTCACAAACACCAAATACAAAATTAAGAGAAAAAGACTGAAACTTCCCCGTTGCTTCGTTCAGTGTGAGAAAAGGACTAAACTGACTAAAATGACATCAGTGTGAGAAAAGGACTAAACTGACTAAAATGACATCATTGTGAGAAAAGGACTAAACTGACTAAAATGACATCATTGTGAGAAAAGGACTAAACTGACTAAAATGACATCATTGTGAGAAAAGGACTAAACTGACTAAAATGACATCAGTGTGAGAAAAGGACAAAACTGACTAAAATGACATCATTGTGAGAAAAGGACAAAACTGACTAAAATGACATCATTGTGAGAAAAGGACTAAACTGACTAAAATGACATCATTGTGAGAAAAGGACAAAACTGACTAAAATGACATCAGTGTGAGAAAAGGACTAAACTGACTAAAATGACATCATTGTGAGAAAAGGACAAAACTGACTAAAATGACATCATTGTGAGAAAAGGACAAAACTGACTAAAATGACATCAGTGTGAGAAAAGGACTAAACTGACTAAAATGACATCATTGTGAGAAAAGGACTAAACTGACTAAAATGACATCATTGTGAGAAAAGGACAAAACTGACTAAAATGACATCATTGTGAGAAAAGGACAAAACTGACTAAAATGACATCATTGTGAGAAAAAGACTAAACTGACTAAAATGACATCAGTGTGAGAAAAGGACAAAACTGACTAAAATGACATCAGTGTGAGAAAAGGACAAAACTGACTAAAATGACATCATTGTGAGAAAAAGACTAAACTGACTAAAATGACATCAGTGTGAGAAAAGGACAAAACTGACTAAAATGACATCAGTGTGAGAAAAGGACAAAACTGACTAAAATGACATCATTGTGAGAAAAGGACAAAACTGACTAAAATGACATCAGTGTGAGAAAAGGACTAAACTGACTAAAATGACATCATTGTGAGAAAAAGACTAAACTGACTAAAATGACATCATTTGTTAGTTTAGTCCTTTTCTCACACTGGACAAAGCAGCAGGGAAGATTCAGTCTTTTTCTCTTAATTTTTTGTTTGTTTGCGTGTTTGTTTGTTTGTGATCTTACGCTTGACAAAGGCCAGTTGGCCGAAAACTTTCGCCTGTCTTATCTGGTTGTACTAAATACGCTTTCTGATTCTTTTTTCGTGTTTTTTTCTGATTCCTCTGATAGTTCCATTTATATTGTTGAATTGACTTTTCTGGTTTTGCCACAAAAATAGTGTCTCAATATAAGCATAGTTTTTCGTCTTTTCATGCTCCCTTCCCGCTTTGCATGTAATTGCTGGCCCAAACATTTGTCACCCAGAGCTTCTGATGTTCTTTGAACTGTTTTCTGCTCTTACATGTGAAGGTTACCGGATTGTTTTTTGTCTGGATTCCTGGCCATATTGGTATTGGAGGCAATGAAAAGGCTGACTGCCTGGCCATATTGGTATTGGAGGCAGTGAAAAGGCTGACTGCCTGGCCATGTTGGTATTGGAGGCAACGAAAAGGCTGACTGTCTGGCCATGTTGGTATTGGAGGCAACGAAAAGGCTGACTGTCTGGCCATGTCGGTATTGGAGGCAGTGAAAAGGCTGACTGTCTGGCCATGTTGGTATTGGAGGCAATGAAAAGGCTGACTGTCTGGCCATGTCGGTTATTGGAGGCAACGAAAAGGCTGACTGTCTGGCCATGTTGGTATTGGAGGCAATGAAAAGGCTGACTGTCTGGCCATGTTGGTATTGGAGGCAGTGAAAAGGCTGACTGTCTGGCCATGTTGGTGTTGGAGGCAGTGAAAAGGCTGACTGCCTGGCCATGTTGGTATTGGAGGCAACGAAAAGGCTGACTGTCTGGTCATGTTGGTATTGGAGGCAATGAAAAGGCTGACTGTCTGGCCATGTTGGTGTTGGAGGCAATGAAAAGGCTGACTGTCTGGCCATGTTGGTATTGGAGGCAGTGAAAAGGCTGACTGTCTGGCCATGTCGGTATTGGAGGCAACGAAAAGGCTGACTCTCTGGCCATGTCGGTATTGGAGGCAACGAAAAGGCTGACTGTCTGGCCATGTTGGTATTGGAGGCAATGAAAAGGCTGACTGTCTGGCCATGTTGGTATTGGAGGCAGTGAAAAGGCTGACTGTCTGGCCATGTTGGTGTTGGAGGCAGTGAAAAGGCTGACTGTCTGGCCATGTTGGTATTGGAGGCAATGAAAAGGCTGACTGTCTGGCCATGTTGGTGTTGGAGGCAGTGAAAAGGCTGACTGTCTGGCCATGTTGGTATTGGAGGCAATGAAAAGGCTGACTGTCTGGCCAAGAAGGCCACAAGGGAAAAGGTGTCTAAATCCTTCATTCCTTACACAGATGTGAAATTGAAAGTACACAGTTACGTAAGAAATCTGTGGCAGGGGGATTGGAATGAACAGATAAACTTTCAAAATCCGCTCTAACCTGGAAGAAATTCTCCCATCTGCTGCAGGAAACCGTAAGAAAGAGACAGTGTTATGTAGATTACACACGGGTCACACATCCTACACTCACTCGTACCTTTTAAAAAATGAAGCAGCACCATGGTGTATACCTTGTAATGAGCCGTTGAGCATCAGACACCACCTTCTTGATTGCTGGGACTTGTACGATGTGAGACAAAAGCACTACACGGCGGACTCCTTAAAGAACCTCTTCCGAGACGTCCCTCCTGATGCAAGTCTAAAATGCAATTAAAGAAAACCATACTCAGACATAAAACCATATCAGGTGAAATCTATTGAACTCTTGTGAAAACTGGAACATTGCATTTTACCTTAAACCTGGTTGTCGTTTTTGGCGTGGTGTTAGCCCTGATACGGCTCAAGTAGTCGGCTGGGCTATAAGCAATATGAAGTTGAACCTGTTTCTGCCTTGTTACTTTATTTTCTGTCATTTCTTTCTATCATTTTCTGCCTTGCTGGTCCATTTACCTGTATGTGTTTATTCCTTAAAGTCTTACGTATTTTTTTTCTGCCTTGCTGGTCCATTCACCTGTATTGATTCCTTAAAGTCTGACGTCTTTTGTTCTGCCTTGCTGGTCCATTCACCTGTATTTATTCCTTAAAGTCTGACGTCTTTTGTTCTGCCTTGCTGGTCCATTCACCTGTATTTATTCCTTAAAGTCTGACGTATTTTGTTCTGCCTTGCTGGTCCATTCACCAGTATTGATTCCTTAAAGTCTGACGTCTTTTGTTCTGTCTTGCTGGTCCATTCACCTGTATTTATTCCTTAAAGTCTGACGTATTTTTTTCTTAGGACTGACAATTGGATACATATATGTCGTGTTTTATCTTAACCTGGTTGTCGTTTTTGACGTGGTGTTAGCCCTGGTATGGCTCCAGTCGTCGGCTGGACTATCAGCAATATGAACGTAAAGTTCAGTTTTGGTTCTGGGGAAATGCGATATGCGGAAGCAGTTGTGGGTTATTTTTGGGCCCTTTTTTGTTTTAATATCCTCAGTTATGTTTAAATTTGTATTCATGTGTGGTTTTTTTTAAATCCCCCGTGTGATAAACTGGACGGAGTGGTCAATGCCAGGGACATCTCCTTAGATTATGTGCGCGATTGCATCGATATGTGTACTTGATTTTCGTTTCTTTTTCCTTTTTTCCCCCTGTTGAAGCATTGTGTTTGTTACAGCCATAATATGACTCTACCCTGTCGGCTGGGCTTCAAACAAAAACAACAAGCCTTATATGGCTCTAGCAGTCGGCTGGGCCATAAACATTATGAACCATGAGTGTGGTATAGTGTGCTGGAAAGCCAGTATGAGCGGTGTGTGATCAATGAAACTGAAATTGTGTGGAATATGCAGCAGCAAGGTATTAATGGATGTCGCTTAGATCTTGCAAGGTTCCCTGGTGTCGCTGTGATCTTGCAAGGTTCCCTGGTGTCGCTGCGGTCTTGCAAGGTTCCCTGGTGTCAGTTGGGTCTTGCAAGGTTCCATGGTGTAGATAGGGGTTTGCACTGGACGGAACCCCTACCCAAACATATTCGATCCGGGTTCTTTTAATCTGCCATTTTGATTTTTTATTGTGGCACCCACAGCGGATACCGTGTGGGACTGAGGGTGGTGGTGGTGTGTCGTAACCAGCCAGAACCGGTCAGACAAGCGCGCGATTCGTCAGTCAGGGGGCAGTAATCAAGTAAGATGGCAACTTATCTCCCCTGGCCACTGGCTCTTTCGCTCGCCTGGCCAGACAATCAAAGTCAACATCTGTCCATTACCTACCCTGGGTCCATTATCAGACCAATGCCAGGCCCGGCCACTTGCTCTAACCCCCACCCCCTACCCACACCCAAGTTTAAAGCGAGGAGAGTTAAGTACAAGGTAGGGACCGTAATTCTCTTCTCTATTATAAGAAATGTTTTGGCGGGGGGTTATGAACGGCTAGAGGGTAGCGGTGACGACAGGTGCATGAGACGAGATCAAAAAATATTATGGTCTGTCCCGGCTAAGTCAGCTAAGTGCGGGAGGGGAGAGGGTGGGGGTAGGGGTGGGTGTGGGGGCAGAGAGCAAATGGAATTTACATGGCCCTATTTATGGAGGCGATTATCTGAAGTCCCCATCAGATAATTTTGTTCAACTTATCCTGTTAAAAATAGCGCTCTTAAGAGGAAAAGCAAGATCGACCGAGCGTGGAAAATGACGTGTGGGTTTGGCAAGCTTTGAACATCACCCTGAGCACTTGAGTGGTGTGTGTTTTTTTTTTTTAAAGGTGGCGAGGTCTTTTGAAGGTCTTTCATCAATCAGGCATCACAATCCTTCACGCGCCATTTCTGGCAATTTTCTTCTTAAGATATTCCGATGGTGGCTGGAGGCAGACGGATGGCTTATCTCTAATGCATCATAGGATTGGAGCCGTTAATCCCAGCCCGTGTGTCCGGAATCCACTAATAAAGTCACGTCCATGATTTACGGTGTCGTGAGACACTATCTACCCCATCCGCCGTACCGTCACACACTGGCCATGATCAAGGGAGAAGGAGGGGATTAACGACACAAGCATCTCCCCGCTTCCTGATCGCATTTCTTGATTTCTGTCCACACAGTGTAAAGAAATAAATCATAAAACTACACACACGTTTCTGTGAACTCGGCATTAAGAAGTGAATAATAAAAACAGCCTCACCAATTTGTGGTTTGTCTGGCCTATCTGAGAGCAAATCGTGTCCTTGTGGGAAAGCCGTCTCCAGGATCCTGTCCTTTATCAGATTGTGAATGCACACAGCATAAGCATACAGGTGTCTCCAGGCTGTCGACCCCGTCACACAGCACGAGAGCACACAGCATAAACATACAGGTGTCTCCAGGCTGTCGACCCCGTCACACAGCACGACAGCACTGAAGCAAAGTCTGCTGGCTGCTTTCACGTTTACACTGACGGAGCTGAGATTATTGAAACGGAGTCGACTGGACTGGCCAAGTCGATATCAGAAAAGCACAGAGTGGACTGATCAAGTAGCAGAAAAGGACACAATGGACTGGTCAAGTAGATAGCAGTAAAGGACACAGTGGACTGGTCAAGTCTACAGCAGAAAAGGACAGAGTGGACTGATCAAGTAGATAGCAGTAATGGACACAATGGACTGATCAGGTAGATAGCAATAAAGGACAGTGGACTGGTCAAGTCGATAGCAGAAAAGGACAGAGTGGACTGGTCAAGTAGATAGCAGTAAAGGACACAGTAGACTGGTCAAGTAGATAGCAGAAAAGGACAGAGTGGACTGGTCAAGTAGCAGAAAAGGACACAGTGGACTGGTCAAGTCGATATCAGAAAAGGACAGAGTGGAGTGGTCAAGTAGCAGAAAAGGACAGAGTGGACTGGTCAAGTAGCAGTAAAGGACACAGTGGACTGGTGAAGTAGATAGCAGAAAAGGACACAGTGGACTGGTGAAGTAGGTGACAGTAAAGGACACAGTGGACTGGTGAAGTAGATGACAGTAAAGGTCAGAGTGGACTGGTGAAGTAGGTGACAGTAAAGGACACAGTGGACTGGTCAAGTAGTACAGTAAAGGACACAGTGGACTGGTGAAGTAGGATTGAAACAGTAAAGGACACAGTGGACTGGTGAAGTAGTACAGTAAAGGACACAGTGGACTGGTGAGTAGACAGTAAGACATGGACTGGTAGTAGTACAGTAGACACATGATGGTGAAGTAGGTACAGTAAAGGACACAGTGATGGTAAGAGTGAGTAAGGCACATGTGGTGATAGTCAGTAAAGGACACAGTGGCTGTAGTAGTGCAGTAAGGACACAGTGACTGGTGAGTAGGTACATAAGGACAAGTGGACTGGTGTAGTTAAGGAAGTACGTAATGAGAAGGACCGTGGACTGTAGTAGGACAGTAAGAACAGTGGAGGTAAGTAGTGCAAAGGACTGGTGAGTAGTACAGTAAAGGACACAGTGGAGGTAGTAGGTACAGTAAAGGACACAGGACTGTAGTAGTGACAGTAAGGACCGTGGGGGTTAGTGCAGATAGATATAAGACACAGTGACGGTAGTAGTACAGTAAAGGCACAGTGACTGAGTAGGTACAGTAAAGGACACAGTGACGTGAGATCGTAAAGGACCGGGATGGAGTGGTCAGTAGGCACAGGGATGTAGTAGTACAGTAAAGGACACGTGACTGTAGTAGGTACAGTAAAGGACCAGTGACTGGTAGTGAAGAAGCTGAGAGTAGATAAACGTTGGGGACAAGTGACTGGTAAGTAGGAAGAAAGACACAGTGGTGGTGAGTAGACATAGACCATGGATGTGAGTATACGAGGACACATGATGGTGAAGGTAGATACAGTAAAGGACACAGTGGACTGGTGAAGTAGTAACAGTAAAGGACACAGTGGACTGGTGAAGTAGGATACAGTAAAGGACACAGTGGACTGGTGAAGTATACAGTAAAGGACACAGATGGACTGGTGAAGTAGGTAACAGTAAAGGACACAGTGGACTGGTGAAGTAGGTGACAGTAAAGGACACAGTGGACTGGTGAAGTAGGTAACAGTAAAGGACACAGTGGACTGGTGAAGTAGTGGACAGATAAAGGACACAGTGGACTGGTGAAGTAGGTACAGTAAAGGACACAGTGGACTGGTATGTAGGTGACAGTAAAGGACACAGTGGACTGGTGAAGTAGGTGACAGTAAAGGACACAGTGGACTGGTGAAGTAGGTGACAGTAAAGGACACAGTGGACTGGTCATGTAGGTACAGTAAAGGACACAGTGGACTGGTGAAGTAGGTGACAGTAAAGGACACAGTGGACTGGTGAAGTAGGTACAGTAAAGGACACAGTGGACTGGTGAAGTAGGTGACAGTAAAGGACACAGTGGACTGGTGAAGTAGGTGACAGTAAAGGACACAGTGGACTGGTGAAGTAGGTGACAGTAAAGGACACAGTGGACTGGTGAAGTAGGTGACAGTAAAGGACACAGTGGACTGGTGAAGTAGGTGACAGTAAAGGACACAGTGGACTGGTGAAGTAGGTAACAATAAAGGACACAGTGGACTGGTGAAGTAGATAGCAGTAAAGGACACAGTGGACTGGTGAAGTAGGTAACAGTAAAGGACACAGTGGACTGGAGAAGTAGGTGACAGTAAAGGACACAGTGGACTGGTCATGTAGGTGACAGTAAAGGACACAGTGGACTGGTGAAGTAGGTGACAGTAAA
>CM060308.1:2829974-2839974 GCA_030674185.1 Monoplex corrugatus | reverse complement strand
TTACATGTAAATGACATGTGTGTATATCTTACCTTCAAAAAAGGAACATATACATAAAGTAAAAATAAAAATAATTAGAGGTCTGAATCACATCACAATTAGTTGTTCTGTATAAACTCGTCTCACGTGGCATCCCCCACCTCCCCCTTAGTCAATGCCCAAATACTTAGCCATGAAGACAGTATCTTTTTTAATCATAGACAGGCAAGTAAGTAAGTAAGTAAGTGAGTAAGCAAGTAAGTAAGCATGCAAGTAAGCAAGCAATTGAGTGAGTGAGTGAGTAGTTCACTCAGAGAGACGACAAGGTTCGATGTGAATCTTGTGATTTCAACAGTAACTAGTGTAAACGTAGGAAGGTCTAGCTAAAAGAAAAGGAACACGCACTTAGCTTTCAACACTGTGGTGTTGCTTAACGCTGGCAGCGATTAGCGACGTAATCTGCACTCGGCGTTTTGCAGACGACAGACATATTACCGTTTGCCGTGGGCCTGTCAGCATCAGGTTTCACACATCCGCCTCGCGCTCCAGCTTTTTTTTGCACTGCTCTTTTGTGTGTGTGCGGAGGGGAAAATCTGTGGGGATTTTCCGATCAGACGGGTGGATTGGGCGCGCCAGTCCCGGGGGAGGGGCGGTAAGGGAATGTGATAGGTGGTGCCAATGAAAGGCACAGCGTCTTCATTAATAATTACCGCTCTCTGTCATCGGACACGCTGCTGCAAGAAGGCAGCTAACAAAGAGCGGCCAGGTCATGGTGCCATCTGTCTCCACACACTGTGTACAGTTGCCTGCAACACACCAGTCTTTGACTGCGCGTGACACAGATCCGTAACACGTGACAAGATGGTCTTGCCATACCGATACACCGCCCGTCATTAAGATTTTGAAGTACGTGTACGTCTGGGTCCGTTGGAACTTTAAGCATGGTAGGTATGGAACGGTCATTTCATCAGACGGCAGATGCACATCGGAAATAGCTGGCAGAATCGGCCAAGCCAAAACAGCATTCAAGAAGATGACAAGCATTCTTACCAACAAATGCCTATCAATTAACATCAGAAAGAGAGTCCTTGAATATTATATAGAACCAATATAGTTGCACGGATGCGAGGCGTGGACAGTCAGCAAGCAAAGCCAGAGCAAGATCGAGGCAGCCGAGAAGTGGTTTCTCAGAAGAATGTTGAGAGTTCCATGGACAGCAAAGAAAACAAACGAGACAGTCTTAATGGAGGCAGACACAATTAGATCACTCATAAGGAAGATTAGGGAAAAAAACAGGCAACATTTATAGGCCATTTTATGAGGAAGGGAGATTTGGAGCACCTGGTCACAACGGGAAAGCTGGAGGGAAAGAGAGCACCAGGTAGACCCAGGGAGAGAATGCTGGACGGACTTGCAGAGTGGCTGGGGATGAGGAGGGTGGGGGAGATGCTGGGGGCAACGAGAGATAGAGATGGTTGGAAGTCCATGGTCGACAACGCCATGCGGCAGGGCACCTGATGATGATGATGATTGATGATGATGATGATGATGATGATGATGATGATGATGATGACGATGATGAGGTATGGTATGCATTCTGATGACATTCCACTCACTTTGACAACACCAGACATCACACACCCACACAGTGTTTGGCCATTGTTTTTACAGTTGTCATTGTTCAGTCTATTTTGAACAATATGGAGGACTTGTGGCTTGTACTGTAATCCCTCACCCACATTTTCGATCCACAGCTGACTGTCAGTTGCTTCGTTACCTAACCCAACACCGTGCCTCCCATCTGTTCTAAGTAACTGCACGAAAAAGACAGTTTTACGCAGGTATTACCATCCTCCCCCCCCCCCCCCCCCCCCCCCCCCCCCGTGAAGATGCCTGGGGCTCTTTCATTATAAATAGTATCCCCACCTTATGGAAATTCTGTGCAAGACATTTCCTCTTTTCTGTCACTGTCTTTGTTTCTGTCTTGTTCCTTTGCTTTCTGTCATTTCTTCCTGTCATTTTCTGCCTTGCTGGTCCATTCACCTGTATGTGTTCGATAATGTCTTACGTGCTTTTTCTTAGGATTGATAATTGGGTACATGTATTAAGTGCATTTTTGGCTTAGGGAGGTGAGATATGCAGAAGCAAGTTTTGGTAATTTATGGCCGTTTATATATGTTTTGGCGTCCTTAGGTATGCTTAAATTTGTATACAGGTGTGTTTTTTAAAACCCCTGTGCGATGAATTGGACGGAATGGTCAACGCCAGGGGCATGTCCTGTGTGCGAATGCATTGATATGTCCACTTAATTTTCCTTTTTCTTCCTGTTGAAATTTTGTGTTTTGAAGCAGTTACAGCCCTGATATGGCTCTACGCAGTCGGCTGGGCTTTAAGCAATAACAGTTACGCAGGTTACATACGGGCCATGTACCCAACACTCAAATGTTGTTTGTTGGCCCGTTAGCAGGGTGGTTACAGTAACAGGCTGATGATACAGGGACCACCACCTTGTCGTGGTCGGGGGGTTTGAGGTTCCAATGATCCCTTCAGCTACGCCGACGGGGGCTACTTGTTAGAAAGCTGTGGTTTTTTCACTTTGACAGTCCTGATGACCCAGGCAGTTACGTGGATTGAACTTGACAGTATAAATTAATGCCCCTGGTAGGGTTACCCATGTCGGCTAGGTCAAGGGGGAAGGATGAGACGAAGCATGGTTCCACCCTCATTTCCATTTTCTTCATACCCATCGTCATGTTCACGAGTGGTTGCCGTAAGCAACCCGTAATCCCGAGCTTGTGTCACTTGGCCATGGGATGGGTGGCTGTACGTCAGTCAGTCGTGAAAGTACACTGTCTGGATTCATGCAGGACGGTTCCAGGCGGACGGACGCCATGAGATTGGCCATCCATTGTCCCTTCCCCAGCACGGCAGCTGTCCAGGGCGACCGAAAAAGCCCTGCCATCGTTGAGGCTACGCTCATGTCCAAACCAAATACGCCAAAACGGAAAAGAGACAATTGTGATTGTGATTCGGATTCAGAGGAAGAAGTTCGACAGGAAACGGGCTTTTGGGCAGCATGGTTGATGGTGACAGGAACGGATGAAGAGAAACCGGTGTCCAAACTCAGTCATCGGAAACCCAAAGACCATCCAAAAACGCTGAAGAGGAGATTATCTGTAGTAGTAGTAGGCCTCCCTCGGTCATGGCTGACCATGGACAAAATACATCCGTTCTAATGTCTAGATGGGCTGTCTGATTGGTCCAAGCAGCGTTGCCTGTGACTGTAGAGACCAATGCGAGAGAGGCAGTCTCTGTCGCAGCGGTCGCATGTGTATGCTGATGCTGGTCTGTTGGCTGTCATCCCTTTTCTGCGGACTCGCTTTTCTGCTGCAGCAGCTGACAGTTTGTCCTCACCAATCCGCAGCTGTTTCTTGAAAGTGGTTCTCAAGAGATTATCTAGTAGAATGTAAAGACCACAAGCAGTCGGAACGTCTGCTCAAATCATCCATGCTCGTAGACCGTAGCATCAAAGTGACACCACACAAGGCACTAAACTGTAACAGGGGTGTTATCAAGTGCCCAGAGCTCAGAGGAGTGTTGGAAGAGGAGATCAGGACGGAACTGAAAAGCCAGGACGTTGTAGAGGTACACTGGGCCATGTCCTGAAAGGGGTCAGAGAAAGTCCGGACGAACACATTGTTCCTGACATTCTGCTGTCCCGTGATTCCTCAGGATTTAAAAATTGGCTGTTTGAAGGCCAATGTCATTATATGTGCCTTCACCGATGCTGTGTTTTCGCTGCCAAAAGTTTGGGCACATCAAGGACAGATGTACTGACACAGAAAAGTGTGCCATGTGCACCAAAGAAGCGCATGAAGGAAGATGTGAAGGACCACTACTCTGTCTCAACTGAGGAGGTAACCACCCATCATCTGCCAAAAGCTGCCATATGGCAAGTAGAACAACAATTAACAAGTCAAAACAGAAAAAGGATACCCTTCCATGAGACCAAACGATTAGTAGAAGCCAGCAGCTTGACGACGAAAAGCTATGCATCAGCTGTTAAGACTGTGAATCATTTCTCCATCACCTGTCAAACAGACTTAACGTGGTCTAAGTCCAGTTTTGAAACAGTGCAAGACATAAAGGCCCTCAGTGGGGGCGTTAAACCCGCTGCATCTCAAGCTGTTCAACAACCAAAAGCAGCTAATGTTGGCAACCCAGGGAAACCCAGTCTCCCTGGTAAACCCACCCTCCGTTGAGCATCAGACACCTCCTCCTAGATTGCTGGGACTTGTACGATGTGAGACAAAAGCATTACACGGCCGATTCCTTAAAGCACCTCTTCCGAGACGTCCCTCCTGGTGCAGTTTTCCAGTTTTTACAAGAGATCAATAGATTTCATCTGATATGATTTTACGGCTGTTTTTCTTTAACAGCATTTTAGACTTGCTAAGTAAACGGTGAGCATGGGTTTTAACTGTTGTCTTTTATCTTGATGTGGTGTTAGCCCTGATATGGCTGTGGTAGTTGATTGGGCTATACGTTATATGAACTGAACTGAACCTTAAAGAGATTCTCCCATCTGCTGTAGGGAACCGTAGCGAAGAGACAGTGTTATGTAGGTTACACGTGGGCCACACATCCTACTCATTCCTACCTTTTAAAACGTGAAGAAACACCATGGTGTATACCGTGTGACGAGCATTTGAGCATCAGACACCTAACTGAACGCGTGGATATGCACGATGTCAGACAAAAGCATTACATATCAGCCTCATTAAAGAACCTCTTCCGAGATGTCCCTCGAAATGCGTTTTTTTTCCAGTTATTATAAGAGATCAGCAGATTTCATCTGATAGGATTTTACGTAAGAGAGTGTTTTCCTTTAAATGCATTTTAGACTTGCAAGGATAATAGTGAGCTTGGTTTTAAACTCGGGTGTCGTTTTTAACATGGTGTTAGCCCTGATATGGGTCTAGTAGTCGGCTGGGCTATAAGCAATATGAATTGAACTGAGCCATGGTGACACTTTATTGAAATGCTTGGACGTGCACGATGTGAGACATAAGCACTGTACGATGTGAGACATAAGCACTGCACGATGTGAGACACAAGCACTGTACGATGTGAGACATAAGCACCTGTACGATGTGAGACATAAGCACTGTACGATGTGAGACATAAGCACTGTACGATGTGAGAAATAAGCACTGTACGATGTGAGACACAAGCACTGTACGATGTGAGACATAAGCACTGTACGATGTGAGACATAAGCACTGTACGATGTGAGACATAAGCACTGTACGATGTGAGAAATAAGCACTGTACGATGTGAGACACAAGCACTGTACGATGTGAGACATAAGCACTGTACGATGTGAGACATAAGCACTGTACGATGTGAGACATAAGCACTGTACGATGTGAGACATAAGCACTGTACGATGTGAGACACAAGCACTGTACGATGTGAGACATAAGCACTGTACGATGTGAGACATAAGCACTGTACGATGTGAGACACAAGCACTGTACGAATGAGAGACAAGCACTGTACGATGTGAGACACAAGCACTGTACGATGTGAGACATAAGCACTGTACGATGTGAGACACAAGCACTGTACGATGTGAGACACAAGCACTGTACGATGTGAGACATAAGCACTGTACGATGTGAGACACAAGCACTGTACGATGTGAGACATAAGCACTGCACGATGTGAGACATAAGCACTGTACGATGTGAGACGTAAGCACTGTACGATGTGAGACATAAGCACTGTACGATGTGAGACACAAGCACTGTACGATGTGAGACATAAGCACTGTACGATGTGAGACATAAGCACTGTACGATGTGAGACATAAGCACTGTACGATGTGAGACATAAGCACTGTACGATGTGAGACATAAGCACTGTACGATGTGAGACACAAGCACTGTACGATGGACACCTCAAAGAGCGTCTTTAGATATGTTCCACACGCAATTTTCCTGTTTTTTTACAAGAGATCACATTTCATCTGATATGATTGTAGGAGTGGGAAAAATTTTGAAATGCATTTTAGACATGAAAGCATAATGGTGAGTTAGGTTTGTGACTGTTGTCTTTATATGTAAACCTGGGTGTTTTTAACGTGGTGTTAACCCTGACATGGATCTAGTGGTCAGCTGTAGTCGGCTGGTCTATGACCCATATGAACCTCAACAGTAATTGTCCTATACAAGGCACGGTAATTGTCCTGACATGTCGCTATATGAGGCACGGTACGTGTCCTCATATGTCGCTGTGTAAGGCACGGTACGTGTCCTAATATGTCGCTATACGAGGCACGGTACGTGTCCTGATATGTCGTTATACGAGGCACGGTACGGGTCCTAATATGTCGCTGTGTAAGGCACGGTACGTGTCCTAATATGTCGCTGTGTAAGGCACGGTACGTGTCCTGATATGTCGTTATACGAGGCACGGTACGTGTCCTAATATGTCGCTGTGTAAGGCACGGTACGTGTCCTCATATGTCGCTGTGTAAGGCACGGTACGTGTCCTGATATGTCGCTATACGAGGCACGGTACGTGTCCTGATATGTCGTTATACGAGGCACGGTACGTGTCCTGATATGTCGTTATACGAGGCACGGTACGTGTCCTAATATGTCGTTATACGAGGCACGGTACGTGTCCTAATATGTCGCTATACGAGGCACGGTACGTGTCCTGATATGTCGCTATACGAGGCACGGTACGTGTCCTGATATGTCGCTATACGAGGCACGGTACGTGTCCTAATATGTCGCTTATACGAGGCACGGTACGTGTCCTGATATGTCGCTATACGAGGCACGGTACGTGTCCTAATATGTCGCTATACGAGGCACGGTACGTGTCCTGATATGTCGCTATACGAGGCACGGTACGTGTCCTGATATATCGCTATACGAGGCACGGTACGTGTCCTGATATATCGCTATACGAGGCACGGTACGTGTCCAGGCATGTCGCTATACGAGGCACGGTACGTGTCCTGATATGTCGCTATACGAGGCACGGTACGTGTCCTGATATGTCGCTATACGAGGCACGGTACGTGTCCAGGCATGTCGCTATACGAGGCACGGTACGTGTCCTGATATGTCGCTAAACGAGGCACGGTCATTGTCCTGACATATCGATGTGTAAGGCACGGTAATTGTTCTGACATGTTGCCATGTAAGGCACGGTAATTGTCCTGACATGTCGCTCTATGAGGCACGGTACGTATCCTGATATGTCGCTATACGAGGCACGGTAATTGTCCTGCCATGTTGCTCTATGAGGCACGATAATTGTCCTAATATGTCGTTATATGAGGCACGGTAATTGTCCTGACATGTCGCTATATGAGGCACGGTAATTGTCCTGATATGTTGCTCTATGAGGCACGATAATTGTCCTGACATGTCGCTATATGAGGCACGGTAATTGTCCTGACATGTCGCTATATGAGGCACGGTAATTGTCCTGATATGTTGCTCTATGAGGCACGGTAATTGTCCTGACATGTCGCTATATGAGGCACGATAATTGTCCTAATATGTCGTTATATGAGGCACGGTAATTGTCTTGACATGTCGCTCTATGAGGCACGGTAATTGTCCTGACATATCGCTATATGAGGCATGATAATTGTCCTGACATGTCGCTATATGAGGCACGATAATTGTCCTGACATGTCGCTATGTAAGCACGGTAATTGTCCTGACATGTCGCTATACAAGGCACGGTAATTGTCCTGACATGTCGTTATATGAGGCACGGTAATTGTCCTGACATGTCGCTATACAAGGCACGGTAATTGTCCTGACATGTCGCTATGTAAGGCACGGTAATTGTCCTGACATGTCGCTATGTAAGGCACGGTAATTGTCCTGACATGTCCCTATACAAGTCACGTTAATTGTCCTGACATGTCGCTATATGAGGCACGGTCATTGTCCTGACATGTCGCTATACCAGGCACGGTAATTGTCCTGACATGTCGCTATATGAGGCACGGTAATTGTCCTGACATGTTGCTATATGAGGCACGGTAATTGTCCTGACATGTCGCTATATGAGGCACGGCAATTGTCCTGACATGTCCCTATACAAGGCACGGTAATTGTCCTGACATGTCGTTATATCAGGCACGGTAATTGTCCTGACATGTCGCTATATGAGGCACGGTAATTGTCCTGACATGTCGTTATATGAGGCACGGTAATTGTCCTGACATGTCGCTTATACAAGGCACGGTAATTGTCCTGACATGTCGTTATATGAGGCACGGTAATTGTCCTGACATGTCGCTATACAAGGCACGGTAATTGTCCTGACATGTCGCTATACAAGGCACGGTAATTGTCCTGACATGTCGTTATATGAGGCACGGTAATTGTCCTGACATGTCGCTATATGAGGCACGGTAATTGTCCTGACATGTCGCTATACAAGGCACGGTAATTGTCCTGACATGTCGCTATATGAGGCACGGTATTGTCCTGACATGTCGCTATACCAGGCACGGTAATTGTCCTGACATGTCGTTATATGAGGCACGGTAATTGTCCTGACATGTCGCTATATGAGGCACGGCAATTGTCCTGACATGTCCTATACAAGGCACGGTAATTGTCCTGACATGTCGTTATATGAGGCACGGTAATTGTCCTGACATGTCGCTATATGAGGCACGGTCATTGTCCTGACATGTCGCTATTAAGGCACGGTAATTGTCCTGACATGTCGCTATACAAGGCACGGTAATTGTCCTGACATGTCCCTATACAAGGCACGGTCATTGTCCTGACATGTCCCTATACAAGGCACGGTAATTGTCCTGACATGTCCTATACAAGGCACGGTCATTGTCCTGACATGTCCCTATACAAGGCACGGTAATTGTCCTGACATGTCGCTATTTAAGGCACGGTAATTGTCCTGACATGTCCCTATACAAGGCACGGTCATTGTCCTGACATGTCGCTATAAAGGCACGTAATTGTCCTGACATGTCTACATGAAGCACGGTAATTGTCCTGACATGTCGCTGGTGTAGGCACGCAATTATCCTGACATGTCGCTATACAAGGCACGGTAATTGTCCTGACATGTCGCTAGTGTGAGGCACAGTAATTGTCCTGACATGTCGCTAACAAGCACGGTAATTGTCCTGACATGTCGCTTACAAGGCACGGTAATTGTCCTGACATGTCGCTATAGAGGCACGGTTATTGTCCTGACATGTCGCTGTTGAGGCACGTAATTGTCCTGACATGTCGCTATATGAGGCACGGTAATTGGGAGTCGTAACAACAGTTGATCTGACGTCGTAGTCTAGAGGGGGATAGTCGATGTGGAGGTTGTTGGTCTGGAGTGTGTGTCGGAGGGAGGGTTAGCAAGGGTGAGTGGTGGTGGTGGTGTGTAAGATAAGGGAGGTTACAAACAGCATTGGGGTGCAAATTTGAAAACAACGAATTAAAGATCCGCCCCGCTTTGAAGGGAGATAAGTTGCGAGCGGCAGTCAAGCGGGGTTCTTATCCGCCCCTAGCCTCTCAGATGTGTCACAACACGCATGGATGAAAATTAATAATGGGAAAAGTCGTGATCGAGTTGTCGGCCCCTGTGTGTGTGTGACAAACACCCAGAAGATCGTTATCCGCTAAACATTACGCTCTGCGCATGCGCCGCCCTGCTCATGATCCGCCGGCCTTTAGTGCTGAATCCAGTTTTCCACTTCACCCAATTGACATTTTTTGGTTCTGTTTTGTTTTGGTTTGTTTTTTAAGAGTAAAAGAGATTCAGAGAGAGAGAGAACATTCTACTCTCCATGGAACAGAGATGAGGAATCCAATTATGAGGGAGGCAGAGAGGGGGGGGGGTGGGTTTAGGGGAGGGAGAGAGGGGGCAGGGCGATGCACGTCGAGGATAGGGCAGAGTTTGAGGGAGTGGGCGGTTATAGATGATCTGTCCTGCTCCCATAATCTCGTCTAC
>CM060308.1:2789974-2814974 GCA_030674185.1 Monoplex corrugatus | reverse complement strand
CCTATAGCATACACTATTACCAGGACTACCATAGTATACTCTATTACCAGGACTACCATAGCATACACTATTACCAGACTACCCATAGATACACTATCACCAGACTACCTAGTATACTCTATTACCGACTACCATAGCATACACTATTACAGAACTACATAGCTACACTATCACCAGAACTACCATAGTATACTCTATTACCAGGACTACATGTATACACTATTACCAGGATACCATAGCATACACTATTACCAGGTACTTATTACCAGGACTACCCATAGCATACACTATTACCAGGACTACCATAGCATACTCTATTACCAGGACTACCCATAGCATACACTATTACCAGAACTACCCATATACACTATTTCAGGACTACGATATACACTATTACCAGGACTACCCATAGCATACACTGTTACCAGGACTACCCATATACACTATTACCAGGACTACCCATAGCATACACTATTACCAGGACTACCCATATACACTATTACCAGGACTACCCATAGCATACACTAATCATCACCAGGAGGACAACCCATACCCAAACTAACACTATTCTACCAACGACTAACACTAAACTACACTAACTTAACCAAACTACCACATAACACTAACATTACACTAACAACTAACATACCTAACACTATCTAACAGACTAACCACAACCACTACACTAATCACAACACAAGACATAACCCATACCCAAAACTAACACTATCCTAACACTAACACAACACTAACACTAACACTAACCTAACACTAACACTAACACTACATAACTATAACACTAACACAAACACTAACCTAACACTAACACTATCACTAACAAATAACACTAACAAAACACTAACACTAACTCTAACACTAAACTAACACTAACACTAACTTAACACTAACACAACACTAACACTAACACTAACACTAACACTAACACTAACACTAACACTAACACAACACACTCAACACTACACTAACACTAACACAAACACCTAACACTATCACAACACTAACACTAACACTAACACTAAACTAACACTAACACTAACACTATCACTAACACTACACTAATACTAACACTACACTACATAACACTAACACTATCACAAACACTAACACTAAACTAATACTAACACTAACACTACACTAACCTACACTAACACTACACAACACTAACACTAAACACTAACACTAACACTAACACTAACACTAACATAACACTAACACTAACACTAACACTAACACTAACACTAACACTACACTAACACTACACTACACTAAACTAACACTAACACAACCTAACACTAACACTAACACACTAACACAACCTAACTAACACTAACACTAACACTAACACTAACACTATCACTACACAACTAACCACTAACACTAACATAACATAACTCTAACCTACACTAACACTAACCTAACTAACACTAACAAACTAACCTAACATAACCTACCTAACACTAACACTAACATCACCATAACCTAACACTAAAACTAACACTAACACTAAACTAACACTAAACACTAACACTAACACTAACACTAACACTAACACTAACACAACACTACTCACACTAACACTAACACTAAACTAACACTACACTAACCTAACCTAACACTAACACTAACACTAACACTAAACTAACACTAACTACACTAACATAACACTAACACTAACTCTAACTCTAACACTAACACTAACTCTAACTACTAAACATAACATAACACTAACATAACACTAACTAACATAACTAACAAAACACTAAACACTAACCTAACACTAACACTAACACTAACACTACACTAACACTAACACTAACACTAACACTAACACTAACACTAACACTACACAACACTAACACTAACACTACACTAACACTAAATAACACTAACACTAACCTAACTCAAACTCACTAACACTAACACTAAACTAACACTACACTAACCTAACACTAACACTAACACTAACCTAACACTAACACTAACACTAACTCTAACTCTAACACTAACACTAACACTAACTCTAACTCTAACACTAAACTAACACTAACACTAACACTAACTAACACTAACACTAAACCCTAACACTAACAACCTAACACTAACCTAACACAACCTAACACTACACAAACACTAACCACATAACACTAACACACTCAAACACTAACAACACTAACACTACACTACAACACACAAACTAAACACACCTAACCCTAACACTAACACTAACACAAACACTAACACTACATAACACTAACACTAACACTAACACTACCAACTAAACATAAAACACTACACTAACACTAACACTAACACTACACTAACACTAACATAACACTACACTAAACACACTAACACTAACACTAACACTAATCTAACACTAACACTAACACTAACACTAAACTAACACTAACACTAATATAACAAACCTAACCTACATACACTACACTAACACTAACACTAACACTAACCACATAACACTAACACTAACACTAACACAACTACTAACACTAACACTAACATCTAACACTACCTAACCCAAACTAACACTAACACTAACTAACACTAACCTAATACACTAACACTACATAACACTAACACTAACACTACACTACACTAACACTACACTAACACTAACCTAATACACTAACACTAAACACTAACACTAATCACTAACACTACACTAACTACACTAACACTAACACTAACACATAACACTAACACTAAATCACTATACACTAACCTAACACTAACACTAACCTAACATAACACTAACACTAACCACTACCTACACACTAACACTAACATACTACACTCACTACACTAACACTAACAACTAACAACCAACCTAACACTAACACTAACACTAACACTAACACTAACCTAACTACACTAACACTAACACTAACACTAACACTAACACTACCTAACAACATAACCTAAAACAACACTAAATAACACTAACACTTTAACTACTAACACTAACACTAAACTAATCTAACACTAACCTAACACTAACACTAACACTAACACTAACACTAAACCATCTGTAAAGTATGATGAGACTCACTGGTATCCAGTTTCCAATGACCACAAGCACACCCAACTCGGTAGGAGCGGTTAAGCCGAAAATTCCCACAAGTTTTGAAGGCTGTGTGGATTGAACACAACTTCCTCGGTATCGTCGTAACCACTACATCACGCGACTGGTTGCCTACCCAATCATCATCATCAGGTGCCCTGTCGCATGGCGTTGGCGACCATGGACTTCCAACCATCTCTATATCTCGTTGCCCCCAGCATCTCCCCCACCCTCCTCATCCCCAGCCACTCTGCAAGTCCGTCCAGCATTTTCTCCCTGGGTCTATCTGGTGCTCTCTTTCCCTCCAGCTTTCCCGTTGTAACCAGGTGCTCCAAATCCCCCTTCCTCATAAAATGGCCTATAAATGTTGCCTGTCTTTTCCTAATCTTCCTTATGAGTGATCTACTTGTGTCTGCCTCCATCAAGACTGTCTCGTTTGTTTTCTTTGCTGTCCATGGAACTCTCAACATTCTTCTGAGAAACCACATCTCGGCTGCCTCGAGTCTGCTCTGGCTTTGCTTGCTGACTGTCCACGCCTCGCATCCGTACAAAAGTATTGATTCTATATAACATTCAAGGACTCTCTTTCTGATGTTAATTGATAGGCATTTGTTGGTAAGAATGCTTGTCATCTTCTTGAATGCTGTTTTGGCTTGGCCGATTCTGCCAGCTATTTCCGAAGTGCATCTGCCGTCTGATGAAATGACCGTTCCCAGGTATTTGAACTTATTAACCTGTGTCAAGGTTGTGCCATTTGCTGTTATTTTGCATGAGGGGATTTCATGTTTTTTACTGATCACCATGACTTCAGTCTTCCTGCTGTTTAGTTCCAACCCCTTACTTTTGCTTTCTATTTCTGGCATATTCACACTACATGTACTGCAAGCAATTTTCTGACAGACTCTCTGAGCCTGTGCAAAATCCTTTGTGTTGGCAAAGTCTTGAAATGGCTAGGGGAGTTGGAGCACCTGGTCACAACGGGAAAGCTGGAGGTAAAGAGAGCACCAGGTAGACCCAGGGAGAAGATATTGGACGGACTTGCAGTGTGGCTGAAGACAAAGAGGGTGGAAGAGGTGCTTGAGGCAACAAGAGATAGAAACAGATGGAAGGCCATGATCGCCAACGCCACGTGGCAAGGCACCTGATGATGATGATGATGAGAGTGCCCATGAAACAGTAAGCTGACACCACAAAAATGATGGAAACATTCAGATGGGCTCTGAACAGCCCAGTGTTTTTATGCCAGGCTTGGACAGCAATGAACTCAAGACATCAGATGGGAGCCCTGGCCCTATCAAAAGAACCACATAACCAACAACAAAATACACGAATAAATGGAAGAAAAAAAAACCGTGGAAACTCTCAGATCTACCGCCTCTCCCCTCGTTGTCAGAAAGGTCTATACCATCTACTGGAACACCCAATAATCGTTTTGTGAAAGCAAATAACCACAACACACACACACACGCACACGCACACACACACACACGCACACACACACACGCCACACACACACACACACGCACACGCACACACACACACACACACACACACACACACACGAACGCACGCACGCTCACACACATGCACACGCACACACCACACACACACACACACACACAACACACACACACACACACACACACACACACACACACACACACACACACACACACACACACACACACACACACTATACGCCCTGTGGACCCCAAGTAAATGGTTGTAAACTCATTGATGGCGTAAAGCCGGCAATAACTCTACACAGTGCAGCAATTAGTGACTGTAGTGTCAACAGCTCGTTGTGTACACACCTTACCAATCCACACAGCATGGCCATTACCAAGCACCCAGCACACCACAACACCCAGTACACCAACCACCCAGCACACCAAGCACTCAGCACACCAAGCACCCAGCACACCAACCACCCAGCACACCAACCACCCAGCACACCAACCACCCAGCACACCAAGCACCCAGCACACCAAGCACCCAGCACAGCAACCACCCAGCACACCAACCACCCTGCACACCAACCACCCAGCACACCACAACACCCAGCACACCACAACACCCAGCACACCACAACACCAAGCACACCACAACACCAAGCACACCACAACACCAAGCACACCAACCACCCAGCACACCACAACACCCAGCACACCACAACACTAAGCACACCACAAAACCCAGCACACCACAACACCCAGCACACCACAACACCCAGCACACCACAACACCCAGCACACCACAACACCAAGCACACCAACCACCAAGCACACTCCAACACGAACCACCCAGCACACCACAACACCCAGCACACCACAACACCAACCACCCAGCACACCACAACACCCAGCACACCACAACACCCAGCACACCAACCACCCAGCACACTCCAACTCCAATCACCCAGCACACTCCAACACCAACCACCCAGCACACCACAACACCCAGCTCACCACAACACCCAGCTCACCACAACACCCAGTACACCAACCACCCAGCACACTCCAACACCAACCACCCAGCACACTCAACTCCAACCACCCAGCACACTCCAACTCCAACCACCCAGCACACTCCAACACCAACCACCCAGCACACTCCAACACCAACACCACCACACCACAACACCCAGCCACCACAACACCAGCTCACCACAACACCCAGCACACCAACCACCCAGCACACCAACACACAACCTCCACACACCAACACACCCAGCACACCACAACACCCAGCACACACACCAGCACACCACACCAGCACACCCCAACACCAGCACACCAACCACCAGCACACTCCAACACCAACCACCAGCACACCACAACACCAACCACCCAGCACACTCCAACACCAACCACCCAGCACACTCCAACACCAACCACCCAGCACATCACAACAACCAGCACACTCTAACACCAACCAACCAGCACACTCTAACACCAACCACCCAGCACACTCTAACACCAACCCCCAGCACACTCTAACACCAACCACCCAGCACACTCTAACACCAACCAACCAGCACATCACAACACCCAGCACACTCTAACACCAACCACCCAGCACACTCTAACACCAACCACCCAGCACACTCTAACACCAACCACCCAGCACATCACAACACCCAGCACATTCTAACACCAACCACCCAGCACATCACAACACCCAGCACACTCTAACACCAACCACCCAGCACATCACAACACCCAGCACACTCTAACACCAACCACCCAGCACACTCTAACACCAACCACCCAGCACACTCTAACACCAACCACCCAGCACATCACAACACCCAGCACACTCTAACACCAACCACCCAGCACACTCTAACACCAACCACCCAGCACACTCTAACACCAACCAACCAGCACATCACAACACCCAGCACACTCTAACACCAACCACCCAGCACACTCTAACACCAACCAACCAGCACATCACAACACCCAGCACACTCTAACACCAACCACCCAGCACATCACAACACCCAGCACACTCTAACACCAACCACCCAGCACACTCTAACACCAACCACCCAGCACACTCTAACACCAACCACCCAGCACACCACAACACCCAGCACACTCTAACACACACACCACCCAGCACACTTTAAACACCAACCAACCCAGCACATCACAAACACCCAGCACACTCTAACACCAACCACCCAGCACACTCTAACACCAACCACCCAGCACATCACAACACCCAGCACACTCTAACACCAACCACCCAGCACACTCTAAACACAACCACCCAGCACATCACAACACCCAGCACACTCTAACACCAACCACCCAGCACACTCTAACACCAACCAACCAGCACATCACAACACCCAGCACACTCTAACACCAACCACCCAGCACATCACAACACCCAGCACACTCTAACACCAACCAACCAGCACATCACAACACCCAGCACACTCTAACACCAACCAACCAGCACTTCACAACACCAACCACCCAGCACATCACAACACCCAGCACACCACAACACCCAGCACACTCTAACACCAACCACCCAGCACATCACAACACCCAGCACACTCTAACACCAACCAACCAGCACATCACACACACCCAGCACACTCTAACACCAACCACCCAGCACACTCTAACACCAACCAACCAGCACATCACAACACCCAGCACACTCTAACACCAACCACCCAGCACACTCTAACACCAACCACCCAGCACACTCTAACACCAACCAACCAGCACATCACAACACCCAGCACACTCTAACACCAACCACCCAGCACACTCTAACACCAACCAACCAGCACACCACAACACCCAGCACACTCTAACACCAACCACCCAGCACACTCTAACACCAACCACCCAGCACACTCTAACACCAACCAACCAGCACACTCTAACACCAACCACCCAGCACACTCTAACACCAACCAACCAGCACACCATAACACCCAGCACACTCTAACACCAACCACCCAGCACACTCTAACACCAACCACCCAGCACACTCTAACACCAACCACCCAGCACACTCTAAACACCAACCAACCAGCACACTCTAACACCAACCACCCAGCACATCACAACACCCAGCACACTCTAACACCAACCACCCAGCACACTCTAACACCAACCAACCAGCACACTCTAACACCAACCACCCAGCACATCACAACACCCAGCACACTCTAACACCAACCACCCAGCACACTCTAACACCAACCAACCAGCACATCACAACACCCAGCACACTCTAACACCAACCAACCAGCACACTCTAACACCAACCAACCAGCACACCACAACACCCAGCACACCAACCACCCAGCACACCACAACACCCAGCACACTCCAACACCACAACAGCAGAGACTGGAACCCAGGCCGTGAGAGGTGGCGGGCTGGCTGTCATGTGGTCGGTCAACACAAAACGCCAGGTCACCACGGGGCCTCACATCCCCCCTGGTGTCTGGTACCTCGCCTTGTGTTTCTGATTATCGCCTCCTTCCACTGAGAGCCCGCCATTGTTCTCGCGCCATGTCCCGGGCAGCTGCCGGCCACTGATATTCAAATTAGACTTAATCCCCGGATCAAAGATCTCTTAGTCCCACAATGCAGTGGTGGTGCTGTGTATTTGCTCTCCGTCTTCCGGTGGCTTGTGGCGGCGTTAAGTTTCCAGTGCCAACGTTGAAGGTGTGAATTAATTCCACCCCGGGTCGGTAAACTCTTCACTCCACCCGCCTTTCACCCCACTATCCTAACAGGCTGTAGGAGGCCGGTCTGTGAGGGGAGGTAATTGTCTTGCTGGCGATATGTAACACTTCCTAATCACCTGACGGAAAGCGGCACGAGTCCTGTAGGCCGTCAACTGACGGTCTGTGGCTTTCACTTCACATCCATATGGCGTCTACAACCTCTCTGGGCTTTCTCCACCATCATAACCTTGTTTTGTTTGGACCAATCAACGACAGTGCTGAACACAACTCCATGGTAACGGCAGTCTTTATGTTGATTGGCTTATCCACTCTGAAAGATAAACCGATTTCAGTTACGCTTTCAGAAAACTGTTTGGATGCTAAACGTCAAACTTGACTCGCTTATCCCAAACAGCGTTCAGGAACAAAGTTACTGACACCTGCAAGTGGTCAATACAAATTTAACTCCGCGCGGAACGTGTAAACATACTCCCCGCGTAAATATAAATATCATTGTAATTCCGCGGGTAAAGATAAACATACTTTACGTGTAATTCAAGCCTCGTCCGAGTCCTGGATCGTCTAAAAGAAAATAAGATGGATACACAGAAGGAAAATTTTATGGATACACAGAGTTGTAATGTTGTTTGTGAAATGGGTGACATTTCCGGCGAAGCAAGAGTCGTGATTAGCTCAGCTTCCGTTGTAACAATGAAGACATGTCAAAACAGACTGACTGTTACAACATGGAGGTGGTTTGAGGACCAGGTGGAGAACTTGTGGTCGGCAAACTTCGTTGGTGTAGTGTTTTGTTTAGACTGAAAATTGTCCTGTATTAGTCCTGTATTAGTCCTGTATTAGTCCTGTATCAGTCCTGTATTAGTCCTGAATTAGTCCTCTTACTTCCCTGATAAATACGTAATTTGTCTTACATCAATGGACAGTGATTTGAAAATCGTCAGTAGACTGATCTTGTAATTTAGCTATTAAATGGCAAAGAAAAACAGGTGAAACAGCCCACCGTTTTTCGCTCAAACATAACAGGACAAAGTTTGGATAGGGAAAGGTAAAACATTAGGGGAGAGAGTACAAACTCCTTTGTACAGCATACGGCCACTAGAAACAATGGATTTCCTCTATGGACTAATGTTAACTTTCAGAGCCCATGGTGGCCCAAGTCATTGGCAAATCATAAACATAAAGCTGGTACCAGAAGAACAAGCAAACCAAAGCAAGCGCGTATTCAACACAACAAGACAAGACAAGCGCAAATTTTCGGCCAACCGGCCTTTGTCAAGCGCGATTGCACGGTCACAAACAGACCACAAACAACACCAAACAACGGATGAGGCGGCAGGGAAGTTTTTAGTCCTCTTTTTATTATCCGTCGTTTGGTGTTTGTGGTCTGTTTGTGACCGTGCATTCGCGCTTGACAAAGGCCGGTTGGCCGAAAATTTGCGCTTGTCTTGTCTTGTTGTGTTGAATACGCGCTTGCTTTGGTTTGCTTGTTCTTCTGGTTCCTGTTTGCTTGGGCGCGTGCAGTCGCACTTGTTTTGCATAAAGCTGGTAGACAGGTAGTGACGAAGTGAAAAGGTTACTGTACTAAGCTGGTAGGCAGGGTGAGGGAATGAAAGATTTATTGCAGAAAGCTGTTGGACAGGGTAAGAGAGTAAAATAGTTACTTCAGGAAGGTGGTGGTTAACAGTTACTGTAGACAGCTGTTGGACAGGGTGATGGGGAGACAGATAGTGAACCAGCCAGGCCACCAATCTACCCAGGGTGTAACAGGTGGTTTGTAGTGACCACCAATCTACCCAGGGTGTAACAGGTGGTTTGTCATGACCACCAATCTACCCAGGGTGTAACAGACAGTTTGTAGTGACCACCAATCTACCCAGGGTATAACAGGTGGTTTGTCATGACCACCAATCTACCCAGGGTGTAACAGACAGTTTGTAGTGACCACCAATCTACCCAGGGTGTAACAGACGGTTTGTAGTGACCACCAATCTACCCAGGGTATAACAGACGGTTTGTAGTGACCACCAATCTACCCAGGGTATAACAGGTGGTTTGTCATGACCACCAATCTACCCAGGGTATAACAGACGGTTTGTAGTGACCACCAATCTACCCAGGGTGTAACAGGTGGTTTGTAGTGACCACCAATCTACCCAGGGTGTAACAGGTGGTTTGTAGTGACCACCAATCTACCCAGGGTGTAACAGGTGGTTTGTAGTGACCACCAATCTACCCAGGGTGTAACAGGTGGTTTGTCATGACCACCAATCTACCCAGGGTGTAACAGACAGTTTGTAGTGACCACCAATCTACCCAGGGTATAACAGACGGTTTGTAGTGACCACCAATCTACCCAGGGTGTAACAGACAGTTTGTAGTGACCACCAATCTACCCAGGGTGTAACAGACGGTTTGTAGTGACCACCAATCTACCCAGGGTATAACAGACAGTTTGTAGTGACCACCAATCTACCCAGGGTGTAACAGACAGTTTGTAGTGACCACCAATCTACCCAGGGTATAACAGACAGTTTGTAGTGACCACCAATCTACCCAGGGTGTAACAGACAGTTTGTAGTGACCACCAATCTACCCAGGGTGTAACAGACAGTTTGTAGTGACCACCAATCTACCCAGGGTGTAACAGACGGTTTGTCATGACCACCAATCTACCCAGGGTGTAACAGGCGGTTTGTCATGACCACCAATCTACCCAGGGTGTAACAGACAGTTTGTAGTGACCACCAATCTACCCAGGGTGTAACAGACAGTTTGTAGTGACCACCAATCTACCCAGGGTGTAACAGACAGTTTGTAGTGACCACCAATCTACCCAGGGTGTAACAGACAGTTTGTAGTGACCACCAATCTACCCAGGGTGTAACAGACAGTTTGTAGTGACCACCAATCTACCCAGGGTGTAACAGACAGTTTGTAGTGACCACCAATCTACCCAGGGTGTAACAGACAGTTTGTAGTGACCACCAATCTACCCAGGGTATAACAGGTGGTTTGTAGTGACCACCAATCTACCCAGGGTGTAACAGACGGTTTGTAGTGACCACCAATCTACCCAGGGTATAACAGACGGTTTGTAGTGACCACCAATCTACCCAGGTTAACAGGTTTGTAGTGACCACCAATCTACCCAGGGTTAACAGACGGTTTGTATGACCACCAATCTACCCAGGGTTAACAGAGTTTGTAGTGACCACCAATCTACCCAGGGTTAACAGGTGGTTTGTATGACCACCAATCTACCCAGGGTTAACAGACGGTTTGTAGTGACCACCAATCTACCCAGGGTGTAACAGAGTTTGTAGTGACCACCAATCTACCCAGGTATAACAGTGTTTGTCATGACCACCAATCTACCCAGGGTATAACAGACGGTTTGTAGTGACCACCAATCTACCCAGGGTGTAACAGGTGGTTTGTAGTGACCACCAATCTACCCAGGTGTAACAGGTGGTTTGTAGTGACCACCAATCTACCCAGGGTGTAACAGGGTTTGTATGACCACCAATCTACCCAGGGTGTAACAGACAGTTTGTATGACCACCAATCTACCCAGGGTTAACAGACGGTTTGTATGACCACCAATCTACCCAGGGTTAACAGACGTTTGTAGTGACCACCAATCTACCCAGGGTGTAACAGTGTTTGTATGACCACCAATCTACCCAGGGTTAACAGACGTTTGTAGTGACCACCAATCTACCCAGGGTTAACAGTGTTTGTAGTGACCACCAATCTACCCAGGGTGTAACAGACGGTTTGTAGTGACCACCAATCTACCCAGGGTATAACAGACGGTTTGTATGACCACCAATCTACCCAGGGTTAACAGGTTTGTATGACCACCAATCTACCCAGGGTGTAACAGGGTTTGTAGTGACCACCAATCTACCCAGGGTATAACAGACGGTTTGTAGTGACCACCAATCTACCCAGGGTGTAACAGCGTTTGTAGTGACCACCAATCTACCCAGGGTGTAACAAGGTGTTGTAGTGACCACCAATCTACCCAGGGTTAACAGACGGTTTGTAGTGACCACCAATCTACCCAGGGTTAACAGACGTTTGTAGTGACCACCAATCTACCCAGGGTATAACAGGTGGTTTGTATGACCACCAATCTACCCAGGGTATTTAACAGACGGTTTGTAGTGACCACCAATCTACCCAGGGTGTAACAGTGGTTTGTAGTGACCACCAATCTACCCAGGGTTAACAGGGTTTGTAGTGACCACCAATCTACCCAGGGTGTAACAGGTGTTTGTATGCCACCAATCTACCCAGGGTGTAAACAGTGGTTTGTATGACCACCAATCTACCCAGGGTGTAACAGACAGTTTGTAGTGACCACCAATCTACCCAGGGTTAACAGACGGTTTGTAGTGACCACCAATCTACCCAGGGTGTAACAGACAGTTTGTAGTGACCACCAATCTACCCAGGGTGTAACAGACGGTTTGTAGTGACCACCAATCTACCCAGGGTGTAACAGACAGTTTGTAGTGACCACCAATCTACCCAGGGTGTAACAGGTGGTTTGTAGTGACCACACCAATCTACCCAGGGTGTAACAGCGGTTTGTAGTGACCACCAATCTACCCAGGGTGTTAACAGACGTTTGTAGTGACCACCAATCTACCCAGGGTATAACAGTGGTTTGTAGTGACCACCAATCTACCCAGGGTATAACAGACGGTTTGTAGTGACCACCAATCTACCCAGGGTATAACAGGACGTTTGTAGTGACCACCAATCTACCCAGGGTGTAACAGACAGTTTGTAGTGACCCAATCTACCCAGGGTGTAACAGTGGTTTGTATGACCACCAATCTACCCAGGGTGTAACAGACGTTTGTCATGACCACCAATCTACCCAGGGTTAACAGGGTTTGTAGTGACCACCAATCTACCCAGGGTGTAACAGTACGTTTGTAGTGACCACCAATCTACCCAGGGTTAACAGACGGTTTGTAGTGACCACCAATCTACCCAGGGTGTAACAGGTGGTTTGTAGTGACCACCAATCTACCCAGGGTGTAACAGTGGTTTGTCATGACCACCAATCTACCCAGGGTGTTAACAGCGTGTTTGTAGTGACCACCAATCTACCCAGGGTGTTAACAGACGGTTTGTAGTGACCACCAATCTACCCAGGGTGTAACAGACGTTTGTAGTGACCACCAATCTACCCAGGGTTTAACAGAGTGGTTTGTAGTGACCACCAATCTACCCAGGGTGTAACAGACGGTTTGTAGTGACCACCAATCTACCCAGGGTGTAACAGAGGTTTGTAGTGACCACCAATCTACCCAGGGTGTAACAGACGGTTTGTAGTGACCACCAATCTACCCAGGGTTATAACAGACGGTTTGTATGACCACCAATCTACCAGGGTTATAACAGTGGTTTGTAGTGACCACCAATCTACCCAGGGTTAACAGGTGGTTTGTAGTGACCACCAATCTACCCAGGGTGTAACAGAGTTTGTAGTGACCACCAATCTACCCAGGGTGTAACAGGACGGTTTGTAGTGACCACCAATCTACCCAGGGTTGTAACAGGTGGTTTGTTAGTGACCACCAATCTACCCAGGGTTGTAACAGACGGTTTGTAGTGACCACCAATCTACCCAGGGTGTAACAGACAGTTTGTAGTGACCACCAATCTACCCAGGGTGTAACAGACGGTTTGTAGTGACCACCAATCTACCCAGGGTGTAACAGACAGTTTGTAGTGACCACCAATCTACCCAGGGTATAACAGGGTTTGTATGTACCACCAATCTACCCAGGGTGTAACAGACGGTTTGTAGTGACCACCAATCTACCCAGGGTATAACAGACGGTTTGTCATGACCACCAATCTACCCAGGGTTAACAGACAGTTTGTCATGCACCCCGGGTACGTACACAATCTACCCAGGGTATAACAGACAGTTTGTCATGACCACCAATCTACCCAGTTAACCAGGTTGTATGACCAACTACCAGGTAACAACAGTTTGTAGTGACCACCAATCTACCCAGGGTGTAACAGACAGTTTGTAGTGACCACCAATCTACCCAGGGTGTAACAGGCGGTTTGTAGTGACCACCAATCTACCCAGGGTATAACAGGTGGTTTGTCATGACCACCAATCTACCCAGGGTGTAACAGTGGTTTGTAGTGACCACCAATCTACCCAGGGTATAACAGGTGGTTTGTCATGACCACCAATCTACCCAGGGTATAACAGGTGGTTTGTCATGACCACCAATCTACCCAGGGTATAACAGACGGTTTGTCATGACCACCAATCTACCCAGGGTATAACAGGTGTTTGTCATGACCACCAATCTACCCAGGGTATAACAGGTGGTTTGTCATGACCACCAATCTACCCAGGGTATAACAGGTGGTTTGTCATGACCACCAATCTACCCAGGGTATAACAGACGGTTTGTAGTGACCACCAATCTACCCAGGGTATAACAGGTGGTTTGTAGTGACCACCAATCTACCCAGGGTATAACAGGTGGTTTGTCATGACCACCAGGGTGAAGAGTGATGACGTTGTCATTTGCCGTCACTGACCCAGTGTGGCTGTCAACTGGGATCTTGTGGGCTGTGTCATGAGTGGCTTGTAAAATACTTGTGCCATGTTCCGGGTGTTGTCCGACTAGAAAACACCCTTTTCTGACCACACCCTTTTCTGACCACCTCTCTCAATCCGTCAGCAACCTACTTTTGTCTCCTTCAAGTCCGCTCTCAAAACTCACTTTTTCTCCTCTGCATAAAATCCTGACCTCACTCAACCCCCTCTGCAGCCTGTCTCCACTCGGAGGGGAATCACATTGTAATATATTTTCCATTGCTTTTAGTCTTTCTCCCCATTTATAGCCATGTGTGTGTGTGTGTGTGTGTGTGTGTGTGTGTGTGTGTGTGTGTGTGTGTGTGTGGGGCGTGCGTGCGTGGTGTGGTGTCGTGCGTGTGTGTGCGTGCGTGCGTGTGTGTCTGTTTCAGCGCTTAAATTTGATTTTATCAAGATTTTGCGCTATATAAATATTGTAATTATTATTTACTCTTGTGGTTTTCTGTCTTCGCCATTGTGTGTGCCATCCACGCCAGTTGTGTGGTTGTATTGGCAGAACCAAACAGACCATAATATTATCTTTCACAGAACTGAGTCAGGGACTGCAGATGTGATGTCTGAAGATCAGTCACAACCTCCAGTGTAAGAGCTGGTCTGTTGGCTGCCCATCTTAGTGCTCCAGTTATTCTGGTAGTATCAGCTTAATGCTTCATAGTATTAATGTTTCATAGTACCAGCTTAATGTTTCATAGTATTACTGTTTCATAGTATTAATGTTTCATATGTATTAATGTTTCAATAGTACCAGCTTAATGTTTCATAGTAATTATGTTTCATAGTATTAATGTTTCATAGTATTAATGTTTCATAGTACCAGCTTAATGTTTCATAGTATTAATGTTTCATAGTATTAATGTTTCATAGTATTAATGTTTCATAGTATTAATGTTTCATAGTATTAATGTTTCATAGTATTAATGTTTCATAGTATTAATGTTTTCACAGTATTAATGTTTCATAGTATTAATGTTTCATAGTATTAATGTTTCATAGTATTAATGTTTCATAGTACAGTTAATGTTTCATAGTATTAATGTTTCATAGTATTAATGTTTCATAGTATTAATGTTTCATAGTATTAATGTTTCATAGTATTAATGTTTCATAGTATTAATTTTCATATATTAATGTTTCATAGTATTAAGTTTCATAGTATTAATGTTTTCATAGTATTAATGTTTCATAGTATTAATGTTTCATAGTATTAATGTTTCATAGTATTAATGTTTCATAGTATTAATGTTTCATAGTATTAATGTTTCATAGTATTAATGTTTCATAGTATTAATGTTTCATAGTATTAATGTTTCATAGTATTAATGTTTCATAGTATTAATGTTTCATAGTATTAATGTTTCATATATATTAATGTTTCATAGTATTAATGTTTCATAGTATTAATGTTTCATAGTATTAATGTTTCATAGTATTAATGTTTCATAGTATTAATGCTTCATAGTATTAATGTTTCATAGTATTAATGTTTCATAGTATTAATGTTTCACAGTATTAATGTTTCATAGTATTAATGTTTCATAGTATTAATGTTTCATAGTATTAATGTTTCATAGTATTAATGTTTCATAGTATTAATGTTTCATAGTATTAATGTTTCATAGTATTAATGTTTCATAGTATTAATGTTTCATAGTATTAATGTTTCATAGTATTAATGTTTCATAGTATTAATGTTTCATAGTATTAATGTTTCATAGTATTAATGTTTCATAGTATTAATGTTTCATAGTATTAATGTTTCATAGTATTAATGTTTCATAGTATTAATGTTTCATAGTATCAGCTTAATGTCCCCCGTAGGGATACCGGGGTCTCTTTCAGTATAAATAGTATCCCCACCTTCTGGAAATTCTGTGCTAGAAATTTCCTGTTTTCTGTCACTCTCTTTGTTTCTGCCTTGTTCCTTTGCTTTCTGTCATTTCTTCCTATCATTTTCTGTCTTGCTGGTCCATTCACCTGTATGTGTTTGATAAAGTCTTACATACTTTTTCATAGGACTGATAATTGGGTACACGTATTAAGTGTGTTTTTGGCTCTAGGGAGATGAGATATGCTGAAGCAAGTTTAGGTAGTTTATTATGCCCGTTCATATATGTTTTGGTGTCCTTAGGTATACTGAAATTTGTATTCAGGTGTGTTTTTTAAATCCCCTGTGCGATGAATTGGACAGAGTGTCAGCGCCAGGGTCATGTGTTTAGATTATGTGCGTGAATGCAGTGATATGTGTGCTTAATTTTCCTTTTTCTTCCTGTTGAAATTTTGGCTTTTCTGATATAATTTTATCACCTTCGTGATTACGTTCATATAGTTATGTGACAATACGTTAAAAACCTAACACCATAACACACAACACTACACACACACACACAACAACACACACATCACACACACACACACACACACACAACACACCACACACACACACACACAACACACACACACACACACACACACATACACACCACACACCACACATACATACACACACACACATACACAACACACACACAACACACACACACACAACACAAACACACACACATACATACACACACATACTTACAACACACACACACACACACATACACACACAACACACACACACACATCACACACACACATACACACACACACACTACATACACACCACATACACCAACCACACACATACTACAACACACACGCACACATACACACACAACACACACACATACACACACACACATACACACACACACATACTACACACACCACACACACACAACAACATACACACACACCATACACACACACACATACATACACACACACACACACATAACACACATACACACACACATACACACACACACATACTTACAACACACACACACACACACACACACAACACACACACACACACACACACCCCCACACACACAACACACCGTCTAATATCACTTATAGTGAAAAGACGTTAAATTAAAGAACGAACGAACACACACACACACATAATAATAATAATAATAATTACAATATTTATATAGCGCAAAATCTTGATAAAATCAAATCTAAGCGCTGAAGCAGACACACACGCACGCACGCACGCACGTACGCACACACACGCACGCACACACACACACACACACACACACACACACGCGCGCGCGCGCGCGCATGGCTATAAATGGGGAGAAAGAATAAAAGCAATAAAAGCAATAAAAGCAAGAATAAAAGCAATGGAAAATTATAGAGAGCATAGCATATACAATTATATATTATGTCCATGTCCTGTCCCACATGTCTCACTGGGTCATGTCGAGGGATAAACGCTAAATCTGGCATGGAGTAGGGAGTGAAGAAATCACCTACGTTATCGTACTGTACGCTCGTAAACTTCAAAGGCTTCACTCGTCAGTTTGAATAACCAATATGACACATACACACACAACACAACCAATATGACACATACACACACAACACATGCACACACACACACATACACACACAACACATACACACATACACACATACACACACAACACACACAACACAACACACACACACACACACACACACAACACAACACACACACACACACACACACACACACACACACACACACACTGTGATTTATGTAGACCTGTACATGTGATCAATTTGGAGTGGGGAACAAATGGAGGTATTGTACAAAAACCACTGATCTTTTGTAGGTTGTCTTTTGATAGAAGTGCTTCGGTGTTGTTTGCAGGTTGTTACACTGATCAATTACATTTTACAAATTCTTCGTGCCAATCAATTTTACTTATAAATATATGGCTTAATTTAAACGATCAGTTTGGCTGTTGAATTCCACGTGGATGTGCCACAGTCAGTGACAGTCAAGATTATTCCAGTGGTAGGCTGATAAAATACCAGTATCAAATATAGATTAGGTAAAACAGTCCAGGTAGGGCCTCAGGGCCTGGCCAGCTCATAGGTTTATGTGCAGGCTTAAGGTTTGTACCATGGTTACCATACACGTGGCACCTGTGACGTTAGTGCAGATGGAATTCGTTCCGAGCGCGGAGACGTCATCTTGAGAAACTGAAACTGAAACTGAAGTGGGGGGGCACCCTGAAACAATTGTATCACCCTCGTTAGGACCCACTGGTTGTGTCCCCATGGCGTGTACTGGATGACCTCAGTGTTAGACAGGTACAGGTACAGGTACCCAATCACCTGATATTGCCCTGACACAATGCTCCATGTCCTGTCCCACATGTCTCACTGGGTCATGTCGAGGGATAAACGCTAAATCTGGCATGGAGTAGGGAGTGAAGAAATCACCTACGTTATCGTACTGTACGCTCGTAAACTTCAAAGGCTTCACTCGTCAGTTTGAATAACCAAATGCTCGACGGAGATCATTAATTTTAATTTGATTTGATTTGCCTGTTTTGCTGACACTGCAATCTGTCTTTTATGGGCGCAGAATTAAGATGAAGAAGATCTTGTCCCCCTGTCCCCCTGTCCCCTGTCCCCTGTCCCAACCCCCTCTCCCATCCACCCCACCACTACCACCACCCCTGTCCTACCCATGTGAGCAGTTCCGGGTGGCTAATTCCGTCACTCCCCAAAGATGTTTGCCAGGTCGGTGCCTTTGAAGTGTCTTTTGGTACCGGCGGTTAAAAAGGAAATGATAGCGTCAATGGGTGTGATAAAATAGTTCACACCCCCACCTGTACCGCGCCAGGGGCAGATAACATCGTGAGGCGCCAAGAGAGTGAAACGTGATCCCATTCAAGGTGGGGGTTATCGTTCCTGAGTGACGGTTTGTGTCAGGGCTGGTGATGGCCTGTCATTACCTCTTTTCCCTTCAATCCTTTAGTCCCCTCCCCCACTTGCACCCTGTCCCTCCACCTTCTCCACCTTCCCCTCCCCCTCTCCACTCTTCTCCCCAATCCTGCCACCTCAATATCCTGGATCATACATTCTCCAGCTCCTCAATCACCTGCCCATCTCTGGGGATGATCGTTGGATACTTGTCCATTCCGTCATAGTCTCTCTCTTGTGTCTGGTGGTTGGTGTGTTGATGGTGTTGATGTTGTGTGTGTGTACTGTGTGTTAGGTGTGTGTGTGATGTGTGTGTGGTGGTGTGTGTGTGTATGTGTGTGTATGTGTGTATGTGTGATGTGTGTATGTGTGTGTGGTTATGTTTTATGTGTGTGTGTGTGTGTATGTTGTGTGTGGTGTGTATGTGTGTGGATGTGTGTGTGTGTGTATGTGTGTGTGTGTGTTGTGTTGTGTGTGTGTATGTTGTGTATGTGTGTGTGTATGTGTTGTGTATGTGTGTGTGTATGTGTTGTAGTTTGTGTGTGTGTTGTATGTGTGTGTATGTGTGTGTATGTGGTGTATGTGTGTATGTTGATTGTGTGTGTATGTGTGTGTGTGTGTGTGTTGTGTATGTGTGTGTTGTATGTGTGTGTGTGTTGTGTGTGTGTGTGTGTGTGTTGTGTGTGTTCGTCGTTCTTTGATTTACGTCTTTTCACTATAAGTCATGTGTGTGTGTGTGTGTGTGTGTGTGTGTGTGTGTGTGTGTGTGTTTTTGTGTGTGTGTCTGTGTGTGCTGTGTCTGTGTCTGTGTATGCTGTCTGTATGTGTATGTGTGTGTATGTGTGTGTGTGTGTATTTGTGTATGTGTGTGTATGTGTGTGTGTGTATTATTGTGTGTGTTGTTCTGTGTGTACGTGTCTCTGTGTGTGTGTGTGTGTTGTGTCTCTGTGTGTGTGTTTGTGTGTGTGTGGTGTGTGTTGTGTGTGTGTGTGTGTGTGTGTGTCTGTGTATCGTGTCTGTGTGTGTGTGTGTGTTGTATAAAAAAAATGACACATCACTATACAGCAAGAGTCAACAAGTTTAAAAATAACGTCCATATTTTCTAAGCATACTTCCGATATTGTGATCAGGTTTGTGTGCGGGTAGACTAAAATAAAAACTGTAAAGAGCGGGATTTCTGATCAATCTGATAAATGAAGTTTGTTGTGTCATCTACGTCTGTCAGATCCATTTTCCGCGAGCTGGTTATCGCTGTCAGTCATGTGGAACAGAGCACTCACAGCACAGATGAACATCAAAGCACTCAGTCACCCGCCTGCCGACAAAAAAACGTTTTAATCACTGTTTAAAGCCACAAGTGAATCGACATTTCCTGTCAGCTTTAAATGCAAATGATTATGACGTCATTTCCTTCGTGGTGGAAGTACCCGGATGCAAAAGAATCCCTGACAAAGTTCAGTGACAATCCCGGGTACAGCTGACAACGCCATCAGATCACTGGGGCGTGCAGTGCAGTCAACAACAGGTGACGACCAGTGCGCTGTGGACACTTTCATCAAACGGATTTTTGTTTGATCTGAGCACATGGACACTCAGGGTACAACATGGTAGTCCTCACTTTTCTGATATGTATTGTTAACTGTACACTCAGGGTACAACTGGTAGTCCTCACTTTTCTGATATGTGTTGTTAACTGTACACTCAGGGTACAACTTGGTAGTCCTCACTTTTCTGATATGTGTTGTTAACTGTACACTCAGGGTACAAAATGGTAGTCCTCACTTTTCTGATATGTGTTGTTAACTGTACACTCAGGGTACAACATGGTAGTCCTCACTTTTCTGATATGTGATTGTTAACTGTACACTCAGGGTACAACTTGGTAGTCCTCACTTTTCTGATATGTATTGTTAACTGTACACTCAGGGTACAACATGGTAGTCCTCACTTTTCTGATATGTATTGTTAACTGTACACTCAGGGTACAACATGGTAGTCCTCACTTTTCTGATATGTATTGTTAACTGTACACTCAGGGTACAACTTGGTAGTCCTCACTTTTCTGATATGTGTTGTTAACTGTACACTCAGGGTACAACATGGTAGTCCTCACTTTTCTGATATGTTTGTTAACTGTACACTCAGGGTACAACATGGTAGTCCTCACTTTTCTGATATGTATTGTTAACTGTACACTCAGGGTACAACATGGTAGTCCTCACTTTTCTGATATGTATTGTTAACTGTACACTCAGGGTACAACATGGTAGTCCTCACTTTTCTGATATGTTTGTTAACTGTACACTCAGGGTATATAACATGGTAGTCCTCACTTTTCTGATATGCATGTTAACTGTACACTCAGGTACAACATGGTAGTCCTCACTTTTCTGATATGTATTGTTAACTGTACACTCAGGGTACAACATGGTAGTCCTCACTTTTCTGATATGTATTGTTAACAGTACACTCAGGGTACAACATAGTAGTCCTCACTTTTCTGATATATATTGTAAACTGTACACTCAGGGTACAACATGGTAGTCCTCACTTTTCTGATATGTATTGTTAACTGTACACTCAGGGTACAACATGGTAGTCCTGACTTTTCTGATATGTATTGTTAACTGTACACTCAGGGTACAACATGGTAGTCCTGACTTTTCTGATATGTATTGTTAACTGTACACTCAGGTACAATATGGTAGTCCTCACTTTTCTGATATGTATTGTTAACTGTACACTCAGGGTACAACATGGTAGTCCTCACTTTTCTGATATGTATTGTTAACTGTACACTCAGGGTACAATATGGTAGTCCTCACTTTTCTGATATGTATTGTTAACTGTACACTCAGGGTACAATATGGTAGTCCTCACTTTTCTGATATGTGTTGTTAACTGTACACTCAGGGTACAACATGGTAGTCCTCACTTTTCTGATATGTGTTGTTAACTGTACACTCAGGGTACAACATGGTAGTCCCCTTTTCTGATATGTTTGTTAACTGTACACTCAGGTACAACATGGTAGTCCTCACTTTTCTGATATGTGTTTAGTTACTGTACACTCAGGTACAACATGGTAGTCCTCACTTTTCTGATATGTGTTGTTAGTTAACTGTACACTCAGGGTAAACATGGTAGTCCTCACTTTTCTGATATGTGTTGTAGTTAACTGTACACTCAGGGTACAACATGGTAGTCCTCACTTTTCTGATATGTTGTTAGTTAACTGTACACTCAGGTACAACATGTAGTCCTCACTTTTCTGATATTGTTGTTAGTTAACTGTACACTCAGGTACAACATGGTAGTCCTCACTTTTCTGATATGTGTTTGTTAACTGTACACTCAGGTACAACATGGTAGTCCTCACTTTTCTGATATTGTGTTGTTAACTGTACACTCAGGGTACAACATGGTAGTCCTCACTTTTCTGATATGTGTTGTTAACTGTACACTCAGGGTACAACATGGTAGTCCTCACTTTTCTGATAGTGTTGTTGTTAACTGTACACTCAGGTACAACATGGTAGTCCTCACTTTTCGATATGTGTTGTTAACTGTACACTCAGGTACAACATGGTAGTCCCACTTTCTGATATGGTTTAACTTACACTCAGGTACAACATGGTAGTCCTCACTTTTCTGATATGTGTTGTTAACTGTACACTCAGGGTACAACATGGTAGTCCTCACTTTTCTGATATGTGTTTTAGTTAACTTACACTCAGGGTACAACATGGTAGTCCCACTTTTTGATATGTGTTCTTATTAACTGTACACTCAGGGTACAACATGGTATCCTCACTTTTCTGATATGGTTTGTTAACTTACACTCAGGGTACAACATGGTAGTCCTCACTTTTCTGATATGTTGTTAGTTAACTTACACTCAGGTAAACATGGTAGTCCTCACTTTTCTGATATGTGTTGTTAGTTAACTGTACACTCAGGGTACAACATGGTATCCTCACTTTTTGATATTGTGTAGTTAACTGTACACTCAGGGACAACATGTAGTCCTCACTTTTCTGATATGTGTTGTTAGTTAACTGTACACTCAGGTACAACATGGTAGTCCTCACTTTTCTGATATGTGTTTTGTTAACTGTACACTCAGGGTACAACATGGTAGTCCTCACTTTTCTGATATGTGTTGTTAACTGTACACTCAGGGTACAACATGGTAGTCCTCACTTTTCTGATATGTTTAGTTAACTGTACACTCAGGGTACAACATGGTAGTCCTCACTTTTCTGATATTGTTTTAGTTAACTGTACACTCAGGGTACAACATGGTAGTCCTCACTTTTCTGATATGTGTTTAGTTAACTGTACACTCAGGTACAACATGGTAGTCCTCACTTTCTGATATGTTTTAGTTAACTGTACACTCAGGGTAACAACATGGTAGTCCTCACTTTTCTGATATGTGTTAGTTAACTGTACACTCAGGGTACAACATGGTAGTCCTCACTTTTCTGATATGTTGTTAGTTAACTGTACACTCAGGGTACAACATGGTAGTCCTCACTTTTCTGATATGTTTAGTTAACTGTACACTCAGGTACAACATGGTAGTCCTCACTTTTCTGATATGTGTTTTAGTTAACTGTACACTCAGGGTACAACATGGTAGTCCTCACTTTTCTGATATGTTTTAGTAACTGTAACACTCAGGGTACAACATGGTAGTCCTCACTTTTCTGATATGTTTGTTAAGACACCAAAACTATCACAAAAGACACCAACACACCACACACATCAGGTACAAACACCAACCCCACACACATGTAGTCCTCACTTCTAATGTATTTAAACTGACACTCAGGTACAACATGGTAGTCCTCACTTTTACTAAATGATATAACTGTACACCCAGGTACAACATGGTAGCACCATCACTTTCAAAAATGTACTGATCACCTACAACATTACACACATCGATACAACACACTCAGGTACAAACAGAATCACACCACTTCATACACATATCTTAACAACGACACTCAGTCAACAACCATGAGTATCCATCACATTTCTATATTATAGATAACTACACTCAGGTAAAAACATGGTAGTCACTCACTTTTCTGATATTTTTAAAAACTGTACACTCAGGTACAACATGTAGTCCTCACATTTCAATAGTGTAAGATAAACTGACACTCAGTACACAACATGAATCCTCACTTTACTGACAGAT
>CM060308.1:2784974-2787474 GCA_030674185.1 Monoplex corrugatus | reverse complement strand
GTCTTACAGCTAGTCTCTGCTATTGTACACGTGCCTAAGCACACGAATATAAAAGTGAAATGCATGAATTAAAAACTGGAAAAACAGAATAGCCCTAGATCATATAAGGATTAACAGTATAGAAAGAAATAGCAAGCAACAAGACCACAACTCTCACCAACAACAAGGAAAACAACACACAATAAGAACAAGGGTAGTTTCATCCACCCATTTAAGTAGGCAACGGTTAGACAACCTATTGTGGTTTATTTTAAACAGTACGCCACTGATGTGTGTTTCAGGTTGATCTAACCACTCTAACACAAAAGTGATTACAACGTTGACCCGTATACCTACATATAATACCATGGACAAATATCTACAGGTTTCAGTTTGGGCTGTAGTGGGGCAAACAGTTTTTTTGATGATTGTCGTTCATCTTCCTGTGAAAGGTGGAGACGTATTCAGATCAAGCTGTCACATCTGTGTGTATGGTGTGCAGACAGCATGTTGTCGGCAATTTCTGGCTGCTTAAACATGGACATATGATCAACTTGGGTCTGCTTTGGACAATCACGACAAACACAAAATTATTAATTATTTCGTATCGGAAAATAAGTCGGTACAAAACTGTCCAAGGTCAACAGTTCAGTTCAGGGTTCACTGTGTCAGAAACATTTGAAGTGAATCAGCCACAGTTCTTCGTTTGGCTTTTAAGCTGATGTTAAACCTGGTCTTCCATGGCTTTTAAGTGATGTTAAACCAGGTCTTCATGGGTTTTATGCTGATGTTAAACCTAGTCTTCCAGGGCTTTTAAGTGATGTTAAACCAGGTCTTCCATGGCTTTTATGCTGATGTTAAACCAGGTCTTCCAGGTTTTAAGCAGATGTTAAACCAGGTCTTCCATGGCTTTTATGCTGATGTTAAACCTAGTCTTCCACGGCTTTTAAGTGATGTTAAAAAGGTCTTCCATGGCTTTTAGTGATGTTAAACCTAGTCTTCCATGGCTTTTAAGTGATGTTAAACCTAGTCTTCACGGCTTTTAAGCTGACGTTAAACATGTCTTCCACGACTTTTTAGCTGATGTTAAAACTAGTCTTCCAGGGCTTTAAGCTGATGTTAAACCAGGTCTTCCAGGGCTTTTAAGCTGATGTTAAACTAGTCTTCCACGGCTTTTCAGCTGATGTTAAACCAGGTCTTCACGGCTTTTCAGCTGATGTTAAACCTAGTCTTCCAGGGCTTTTAAGCTGATGTTAAACTTAGTCTTCCATGGCTTTTAAGCTGATGTTAAACTTAGTCTGCCATGGTTTTCAGCTGATGTTAAACCTAGTCTTCCATGGCTTTTAAGCTGATGTTAACCTAGTCTTCCACGGCTTTTATGCTGATGTTAAACCTAGTTTCCAAGGCTTTTATGCTGATGTTTAAACTAGTTTCCATGGCTTTATGCTGATGTTAAACCTAGTCTTCCATGGCTTTTATGCTGAGTTTAAACCTGTCTTCCAGGCTTTTATGCTGATGTTAAACCTGGTCTTCCATGGCTTTTATGCTGATGTTAAACTGGTTTCATGGCTTTTATGCTGATGTTAAACTAGTCTTCCAGGGTTTTAAGCTGATGTTAAAACCTGTCTTCCATGGCTTTTATGCTGATGTTAAACATGTCTTCGTGGCTTTTATGCTGATGTTAAACCTAGTCTTCCATGGCTTTTATGCTGATGTTAAACCTAGTTTCCATGGCTTTTATGCTGATGTTATAAACCTAGTCTTCCATGGCTTTTAATGCTGATGTTTAACCTAGTCTTCCATGGCTTTTATGTGATGTATAACCTAGTCTTCAAAATGATTTTTCTTTTGGAGTGAGAGGGGGTAGAGATGCTTACACCATTTACATGTAATTTGATAAGCTATTGTATCCTATAACACTGTTTTTACATGTAGTTTGATAAGCTATTGTAGCCTATAACACTGTTTTTACATGTAGTTTGATAAGCTATTGTATCCTATAACATTGTTTTTACATGTAGTTTGATAAGGTGTTGTAGCCTATAACACTGTTTTTACACGTAGTTTGATAAGCTATTGTAGTCTATAACACTGTTTTTACATGTAATTTGATAAGCTATTGTAGCCTATAACACTGTTTTTACATGTAGTTTGATAAGCTTTGTATCCTATAACATTGTTTTTACATGTAGTGTGATAAGCTATTGTATCCTATAACACTGTTTTTACATGTAATTTGATAAGCTATTGTAGTCTATAACACTGTTTTTACATGTAATTTGATAAGCTATTGTAGCCTATAACACTGTTTTTACATGTAGTTTGATAAGCTATTGTAGTCTATAACACTGTTTTTACATGTAGTTTGATAAGGTGTTGTAGTCTATAACACTGTTTTTACATGTAATTTGATAAGCTATTGTAGCCTATAACACTGTTTTTACATGTAGTGTGATAAGCTGTTGTAGTCTATAACACTGTTTTTACATGTAGTGTGATAAGCTATTGTAGTCTATAACAC
>CM060308.1:2764974-2772474 GCA_030674185.1 Monoplex corrugatus | reverse complement strand
GACACAAGTAGATCACTCATAATAAGGAAAATTAGGAAAAGACAAGCAACATTTATAGGCCATTTTATGAGGAAGGGGGATTTGGAGCACCTGGTCACAACGGGAAAGCTGGAGGGGAAGAGAGTACCAGGTAGACCCAGGGAGAGAATGCTGGACGGACTTGCAGAGTGGCTGGGGATGAGGAGGGTGGGGGAGATGCTGGGGGCAACAGAGATAGAGATGGTTGGAAGTCCATGGTCGCCAACGCCATGCGGCAGGGCACCTAATGATGATGATGATGATGATGATGATGATGATGATGATGATGATGATGATGATGATGATGATGATGATGATGATGATGATGATGATGATGATGAGCTTAGTGTTTCTTTACCCTCCCCGTCTTTAGACCTTGCCAGCGCATGCGCAGGCTGAGGAAATCTGTCAAATAATTGCTGGTAGGTTTGGGTGTGGCGCATATGGAATTGTCTGAGTACGGTGACCCCGTCCTGAAGTAACCCCGAATTCTTAATTAACTGTGTATTTTCAGACACAAGTGACGTTAGTGTGACGTGTTATTATCGGATAGTATATTCTCAACTCAACTGATGTCAGTGTCACTTATTATCAGCAGGCAACATATTTTCAAACACAAGTTAAGTATAATGGCTACCTGGCTGAACCTACCTCTCAGTGAAACAAAGCTACTTACTGCGTAGCTTTCATCGGCGATCCGGCCGACTTCTTCAGCGCAACTGCTGGGTTGAGTTAAGTGGACAGAGACGACAGTTTTCGCTGACTGTCCAACGGTCAGCACCGTCCTTGTTCTGTTGAGGTTTGGAGTTTGTTCAAGAGCTGTGAAAAATAAGACATTGACTGGCCACATCATGAAATGGGGAGAGTTAAAGGGGAGAGGGGAGAGGGACGTATGAAATACTGACACCACCAGAAAGATATGAACATTAAGACAGGCAGTCAACAGGTTTTTTTGTGCTTTTTTCTATGCTGCAGGCTGGGATTGAACTCGAGATCTCATCATCATCATCAGGTGCCCTGCCGCATGGCTTTGGCGACCATGGACTTCCAACCATCTCTATCTCTCGTTGCCCCTAGCATCTCCCCCACCCTCCTCATCCCCAGCCACTCTGCAAGTCCGTCCAGCATTCTCTCCCTGCGTCTACCTGGTGCTCTCTTTCCCTCCAGCTTTCCCGTTGTGACCAGGTGCTCCAAATCCCCCTTCCTCATAAAATGGCCTATAAATGTTGCCTGTCTTTTCCTAATCTTCCTTATGAATGATCTACTTGTGTCTGCCTCCATCAAGACTGTCTCGTTTGTTTTCTTTGCTGTCCATGGAACTCTCAACATTCTTCTGAGAAACCACATCTCGGCTGCCTCGATCCTGCTCTGGCTTTGCTTGCTGACTGTCCACGCCTCGCATCCGTACAACAATATTGGTTCTATGTAACATTCAAGGACTCTCTTTCTGATGTTAATTGATAGGCATTTGCTGGTAAGAATGCTTGTCGTCTTCTTGAATGCTGTTTTGGCTTGGCCGATTCTGCCAGCTATTTCGAGATATCAGATCTGAAGTCCAGTTGCTGGTAATGACGTCATGCCATCCTCATGAATGACCAGCATATGACTGTTACAACAACAGTCATGACGTCAGTCCAACAGCTGTGAAGACCTGCTTACCATGGTCACAACGTGTTCTCCTTCCACTTGTCTTTCGTGCTGTGTCTCTGGTCTTCTCTGCAATTCCAAAGCTAAAGTGACGTCCCTCGTTCAAGCAGATATGAACCAGAAACACACACACACACACACACACAAACACACACACATACACACACACACACACACACACACACACATAAACACACACACACACACACACACACATAAACACACACACACACACACACAAACACACACACACACAGACATACACACACATACACACACACACACACACATACACACACACACTCACACACACACTCACACACGCACACACACACACACACACTCACACACACACTCACACACACATACATATATATATACAAAGGCACACACACACATGCAGACACACACACACCACACACACAAACACACACACACACACACACACATATATACATATATACATATATATATATATAAAATAATTATATATATATACACACACATGCACACACACATACAGACACACACACACACACACACACACACACACACACACACATACACACACACACACACACACACACACACACACACACACACACACACACACACACATACACACACAGAATCAGATGGTGTATTTAACATAATCAGACATAACAGGCGCCTGTCTCGTCTTGTCCAACACGCATTCTGATTGTGTTTTCGTGGGCCTGTGTTGTCTTGTTACATCAAATACTCGTTCTGATCTGTTTTCATATTATATTTTACCTGCCCCAACAGGTAAAGGGAAGGTTGGTTGTTGTTCTGTTGTTTTTGTGTCTGTTGTTTGTTGTTGTTGTTTTTGTGTCTGTTGTTTGTTGTTGTTACTGCTTGTCCTACAACTACTCTTAACAAAGACCAGTTGGCCGAAGATTTGCGTCTGTCTGTTTTTTGTTGTTGTTGTTGTTGTTGTTGTTGTTGGTTTTGTGTGTGTGTGTGTGTGTGTGTGTTTTGTTTTGTTTTTTGTTTGTTTGTTTTTTTTGTGTGTGCTTTTTTTTGTTTTTGTTTTTTGTTTGTTTGTTTGTTTGTTTATTTGTTTGTTTGTTTGTTTGTTTGTTTGTTTGTTTGTTTGTTTGTTTGTTTGTTATAGTAATACACGTTCTGATTCTGTTTTTCGTGTTTTTCTGGTTTCGTGTTCTTTGAACGTGGGGGCCACACTTGTTTTGGATTTCTTTCTTTTTTTGTTTTGTTTGTTTGTTTTTTATTTGTTTGTTTGCTTTTTGTTTGTTTTTGGTTTTTGTTGTTGTTGTTGTTTGTGGTTTTTTGTGGTTTTTTCTGGATGGAGACGTGACTACATAGAAAGACAGAAAAGTAACGGCTTACAGCATGTCACCAAGATGATGAACACCCAACCAACCAGCCAACCAAACACTACAATGCTGCTATTGCCACTGGAGCACAGAGCGGGGAGGGAGAAGGGGGGAAGTTGTGATTAAAGGGGCGTGTACTTCAGGAAGCACTGACTCCCCACCCACCCACCCCCCGCCCCTTCCCTTTGATGGCATCCCGCCTTTGTGGAGGTGAGGAGGGGGGGGGGAGGATTTTCAGAGATCGTTGTTTGTTTGTTTTGTTTGTTTGTTTGTGGGTTTTTTTTCTTTCTTTCTTTCTTTTTTCCCCCGTTTGTGTGGTCTCGATCGGATTGGTATCAAGGGTTAGGGCGACGTTGATGTTGCTACCCACCTCTTCATTACCCCATCTTGACACCAGTATTAAGGGTTAGCATGACGTCACTACCTACTCTTCATTACCCCATCTTGACACCAGTATTAAGGGTTAGCATGACGTCACTACCTACTCTTCATTACCCCATCTTGACACCAGTATTAAGGGTTAGCATGACGTCACTACCTACCTCTTCATTACCCCATCTTGACACCAGTATTAAGGGTTAGCATGACGTCACTACCTACTCTTCATTACCCCATCTTGACACCAGTATTACGGGTTAGCATGACGTCACTACCCACCTCTTCATTACCCCATCTTGACACTAGTATTCAGGGGTTAGCTTGACGTCACTACCCACCTCTTCATTACCCCATCTTGACACCAGTATTAAGGGGTTAGTGTTACGTCACTACCTACCTCTTCATTACCCCATCTTGACATCAGTATTCAGGGGTTAGCATGACGTCACTACCTACCTCTTCATTACCCCATCTTGACACTAGTATTAAGGGGTTAGCATGACGTCACTACCTACCTCTTCATGACCCCATCTTGACACCAGTATTAAGGGGTTAGCATGACGTCACTACCTACCTCTTCATTACCCCATCTTGACACTAGTATTCAGGGGTTAGCTTGACGTCACTACCCACCTCTTCATTAACCCATCTTGACACCAGTATTAAGGGGTTAGTGTGACGTCACTACCTACCTCTTCATTACCCCATCTTGACACTAGTATTCAGGGGTTAGCATGACGTCACTACCTACCTCTTTATTACCCCATCTTGACACTAGTATTCAGGGGTTAGCATGACGTCACTACCTACCTCTTCATTACCCCATCTTGACACTAGTATTCAGGGGTTAGCTTGACGTCACTACCCACCTCTTCATTACCCCATCTTGACACCAGTATTAAGGGGTTAGCATGACGTCACTAACCACTCTTCATTACCCCATCTTGACACTATTATTAAGGGGTTAGCATGACGTCACTACCTATCTCTTCATTACCCCATCTTGACACTAGTATTCAGGGGTTAGCTTGACGTCACTACCCACCTCTTCATTACCCCATCTTGACACTAGTATTCAGGGGTTAGCTTGACGTCACTACCCACCTCTTCATTATCCCATCTTGACACTAGTATTCAGGGGTTAGCTTGACGTCACTACCTACCTCTTCATTATCCCATCTTGACACTAGTATTCAGGGGTTAGCTTGACGTCACTACCTACCTCTTCATTACCCCATCTTGACACCAGTATTAAAGGGTTAGCATGACGTCACTACCTACCTCTTCATTACCCCATCTTGACACTAGTATTAAGGGGTTAGCATGACGTCACTACCTACCTCTTCATTACCCCATCTTGACACTAGTATTAAGGGGTTAGCATGACGTCACTATCTACCTCTTCATGACCCCATCTTGACACCAGTATTAAGGGGTTAGCATGACGTCACTATCTACCTCTTCATTACCCCATCTTGACACTAGTATTAAGGGGTTAGCATGACGTCACTACCTATCTCTTCATTACCCCATCTTGACACTAGTATTAAGGGGTTAGCTTGACGTCACTACCCACCTCTTCATTACCCCATCTTGACACTAGTATTAAGGGGTTAGCTTGACCATCTCCAGTGGGGATGCTGGGGGCTCGTTCAGTATAAATAGTATCCCCACCTTCTGGAAATTCTGTGCTGGAAATTTTCTCTTTTCTGTCACTCTCTTTGTTTCTGCCTTGTTCCTTTGCTCTCTGTCATTTCTTCCTATCATTTTCTGCCTTAATGGTCCATTCACCTGTATGTGTTCTATAAAGTCTTACCTACTTTTTCTTAGGATTGATAACTGGGTACATGTATTAAGTGCATTTTTGGCTCTAGGGAAATGAGATATGCTGAAGCAATTTCAGGTAATTGAGGTCCGATTCTATTGATGTTTTACTGTCCTTAGTTGTGTTTGAATTTGTATTCAGGTGTGGTTTTTTTTAAATCTTTTGTGTGATAAATTGGACGGAGTGGTCAACGCCAGGGCCACGTCCTAGATTATGTGCGCGAATGCATTGATATGTGTAGTTCATTTTCTTTTCTCTCTTTTTTTCCCCCTGTTTTTAGTATTGTGTGTGTTTTGAAATAGGTTATAGTCCTGATATGGCTCTGTGCAGTCGGCTGGGCTTTAAACAAAAAGAAACAGAACAGAATGGCATCAGTATTAAGGAATTAGCACGAGCTGGCTACCTGATCTACCGTCACCCCCATCCCTGCAACCTTCACCATCATTCTATGGACAGGTAAGCAATTATCGTCAGGTTGCTACCTGCCTCAACCTTCACCCCCACCCCAGGACTGGTATTAAGGGGTTAGCACCATCTCACTACCTGCTCTAAATCAAACACTCGCCGCCATTTTACAGACTTTTTTTTTTAAAACTTGGGAATCATAGCGACTAGTGTGTGTGTGTGTGTGTGTGTGTGTGTGTGTGTGTGTGTGTATGTGTGTGTGTGTATGTGTGTGTGTGTGTTGTGTGTGTTTGTGTGTGTGTGTGTATGTGTATGTGTGTGTTTGTGTGTGTGTGTGTTCGTTCTTTGATTTAACGTCTTTTCACTATGAGTGATATTAGACGAAAAACAAAGAGAGAAAAAAAAAAGGATGAGAGATGAGAGATGGGCGGGTTGGATTTGGGGCAGAGAGGAGACAGAGTTATAGACATAAGTAGGTGGGAGAATAGAAAAATGGAAAAAGAACTTTACACTGACAATTAACATCAACAATGTGTATGGAAAATTTAACTCTAAAGTACAAACTTCATAAACTTAATGTGTGTGTGTGTGTGTGTGTGTGTGTGTGTGTGTGTGTGTGTGTGTGTGTGTGTGTGTGTGTGTGTGTGTGTGTGTGTGTGTGTGTGTGTGTGTGTGTGTGTGTGTGTGTGTGTGTGTGTTGGGAGAGAATTCTTTTCCACTGCAGTCCTTCAGTTTGTGTCAGTGGTTCAGGCCGTATATACTGTTGGGGTCAAAGATGACTGTACAAATGTTTCAAGGTCAAGGACAGGTGGGGAGTCTGCTTCACTTCCGGTAAAATGTATGTCCTGTTTTTTGTGTGTTGGAAGTTTGGGGGTCAACGTTGTGGTCATCCAACTCACAGTACGTTTGTACATTTGACCAAGGCAGGCGTTCCAGTTTCTGGTCCCATAGGTCAGGATGTGCTGACGGTTGTCTCCGGCCATTTTCTGTATGTTGACGTCTGTTTTTTTGCCGAAAAAGAAGAAAATCAGCGTGTCCAAAAACACAGGTTATGGAGGTGAAGAAAATCAGCGTGTCCAAAAACACAGGTTATGGAGGTGAAGAAAATCAGCGTGTCCAAAAACATAGGTTATGGAGGTGAAGAAAATCAGCGTGTCCAAAAACATAGATTATGGAGGTGAAGAAAATCAGCGTGTCCAAAAACATAGATTATGGAGGTGAAGAAAATCAGCGTGTCCAAAAACATAGATTATGGAGGTGAAGAAAATCAGCGTGTCCAAAAACATAGATTATGGAGGTGAAGAAAATCAGCGTGTCCAAAAACATAGATTATGGAGGTGAAGAAAATCAGCGTGTCCAAAAACATAGGTTATGGAGGTGAAGAAAATCGGCGTGTCCAAAAACATAGATTATGGAGGTGAAGAAAATCAGCGTGTCCAAAAACATAGATTATGGAGGTGAAGAAAATCAGCGTGTCCAAAAACATAGATTATGGAGGTGAAGAAAATCAGCGTGTCCAAAAACATAGATTATGGAGGTGAAGAAAATCAGCGTGTCCAAAAACATAGATTATGGAGGTGAAGAAAATCAGCGTGTCCAAAAACATAGATTATGGAGGTGAAGAAAATCAGCGTGTCCAAAAACATAGATTATGGAGGTGAAGAAAATCAGCGTGTCCAAAAACATAGATTATGGAGGTGAAGAAAATCAGCGTGTCCAAAAACAGCTTATGGAGGTGATGAAAATCAGCGTGTCCAAAAACATAGATTATGGAGGTGATGAAAAGCCCAGGCAAGCTGGAAGAACAGATCAGCAACATGGAATTGAAAACAATTTGAATAATTCAAATATTTAGAAAAACATCTTTACACA
>CM060308.1:2754974-2759974 GCA_030674185.1 Monoplex corrugatus | reverse complement strand
TCTATAGACATAACGTCTGTCTGTTGGCTGTCCATCTCTATAGACATAACGTCTGTCTGTTGGCTGTCCATCTCTATAGACATAACGTCTGTCTGTTGGCTGACCATCTCTATAGACATAACGTCTGTCTGTTGGCTGTCCATCTCAATAGACATAACGTCTGTCTGCTGGCTGTCCATCTCTATAGACATAACGTCTGTCTGTTGGCTGTCCATCTCTATAGACATAACATGTGTCTGTTGGCTGTCCATCTCTATAGACATAACGTCTGTCTCTTGGCTGTCCATCTCTATAGACATAACATGTGTCTGTTGGTTGTCCATCTCTATAGACATAACATGTGTCTGTTGGCTGTCCATCTCTATAGACATAACATGTGTCTGTTGGCTGTCCATCTCTATAGACATAACGTCTGTCTGTTGGCTGTCCATCTCTATAGACATAACGTCTGTCTGTTGGCTGTCCATCTCAATAGACATAACGTCTGTCTGTTGGCTGTCCATCTCTATAGACATAACGTCTGTCTGTTGGCTGTCCATCTCTATAGACATAACGTCTGTCTGTTGGCTGTCCATCTCTATAGACATAACGTCTGTCTGTTGGCTGTCCATCTCTATAGACATAACATCTGTCTGTTGGCTGTCCATCTCTATAGACATAACGTCTGTCTGTTGGCTGTCCATCTCTATAGACATAACATGTGTCTGTTGGCTGTCCATCTCTATAGACATAACATCTGTCTGTTGGCTGTCCATCTCTATAGACATAACATGTCTGTTGGCTGTCCATCTCTATAGACATAACATCTCTGTTGGCTGTCCATCTCTATAGACATAACATGTCTGTTGGCTGTCCATCTCTATAGACATAACATGTCTGTTGGCTGTCCATCTCTATAGACATAACATGTGTCTGTTGGCTGTCCATCTCTATAGACATAACATGTCTGTTGGCTGTCCATCTCTATAGACATATCATGTTTCTGTTGAAAGTCCATCTCTATAGACATAACATGTCTGTTGGCTGTCCATCTCTATAGACATAACATGTTTCTGTTGGCTGTCCATCTCTATAGACATAACATGTGTCTGTTGGCTTTCCATCTCTATAGACATAACATGTGTCTGTTGGCTGTCCATCTCTATAGACATAACATCTGTCTGTTGGCTGTCCATCTCTATAGACATAACATGTCTGTTGGCTGTCCATCTCTATAGACATAACATGTGTCTGTTGGCTGTCCATCTCTATAGACATAACATGTGTCTGTTGGCTGTCCATCTCTATAGACATAACATCTGTCTGTTGGCTGTCCATATCTATAAACATAACATGTGTCTGTTGGCTGTCCATCTCTATAGACATAACATGTGTCTGTTGGCTGTCCATCTCTATAGACATAACATCTGTCTGTTGGCTGTCCATCTCTATAGACATAACATGTGTCTGTTGTCTGTCCATCTCTATAGACATAACATGTGTCTGTTGGCTGTCCATCTCTATAGACATAACGTCTGTCTGTTGGCTGACCATCTCTATAGACATAACGTCTGTCTGTTGGCTGTCCATCTCTATAGACATAACGTGTGTCTGTTGGCTGTCCATCTCTATAGACATAACGTCTGTCTGTTGGCTGTCCATCTCTATAGACATAACGTCTGTCTGTTGGCTGTCCATCTCTTTAGATATAATCTGTCTGTTGGCTGTCCATCTCTATAGACATAACATGTCTGTTGGCTGTCCATCTCTATAGACATAACGTGTCTGTTGGCTGTCCATCTCTATAGACATAACTTGTCTGTTGGCTGTCCATCTCTATAGACATAACTCTGTGTTGGCTGTCCATCTCTTAGACATATCTGTTGTTGGCTGTCCATCTCTATAGACATAACGTTTCTGTTGGTGTCCATCTCTATAGACATAACATGTCTGTTGGCTGTCCATCTCTATAGACATAACATGTGTCTGTTGGCTGTCCATCTCTATAGACATAACATTGTCTGTTGGCTGTCCATCTCTATAGACATAACATCTGTCTGTTGGCTGTCCATCTCTATAGACATAACATGTGTCTGTTGGCTGTCCATCTCTATAGACATAACATTGTCTGTTGGCTGTCCATCTCTATAGACATAACATGTGTCTGTTGGCTGTCCATCTCTATAGACATAACGTGTCTGTTGGCTGTCCATCTCATAGACATAACATCTGTCTGTTGGCTGTCCATCTCATATAGACATAACTCTGTCTGTTGGCTGTCCATCTCTATAGACATAACTGTGTCTGTTGGCTGTCCATCTCTATAGACATAACATTGTCTGTTGGCTGTCCATCTCTATAGACATAACTTGTCTGTTGGCTGTCCATCTCTATAGACATAACATTGTCTGTTGGCTGTCCATCTCTATAGACATAACGTGTCTGTTGGCTGTCCATCTCTATAGACATAACATTGTCTGTTGGCTGTCCATCTCTATAGACATAACATTGTCTGTTGGCTGTCCATCTCTATAGACATAACATGTCTGTTGGCTGTCCATCTCTATAGACATAACTGTCTGTTGGCTGTCCATCTCTATAGACATAACTTGTCTGTTGGCTGTCCATCTCTATAGACATAACAGTGTCTGTTGGCTGTCCATCTCTATAGACATAACAGTGTCTGTTGGCTGTCCATCTCTATAGACATAACATTGTCTGTTGGCTGTCCATCTCTATAGACATAACATTGTCTGTTGGCTGTCCATCTCTATAGACATAACATTGTCTGTTGGCTGTCCATCTCTATAGACATAACTGTGTCTGTTGGCTGTCCATCTCATAGACATAACATTGTCTGTTGGCTGTCCATCTCTATAGACATAACTCTGTCTGTTGGCTGTCCATCTCATAGACATAACATCTGTCTGTTGGCTGTCCATCTCTATAGACATAACTTGTCTGTTGGCTGTCCATCTCTATAGACATAACTGTGTCTGTTGGCTGTCCATCTCTATAGACATAACAGTTGTCTGTTGGCTGTCCATCTCTATAGACATAACATCTGTCTGTTGGCTGTCCATCTCTATAGACATAACATTGTCTGTTGGCTGTCCATCTCTATAGACATAACATCTGTCTGTTGGCTGTCCATCTCTATAGACATAACATTGTCTGTTGGCTGTCCATCTCTATAGACATAACATGTGCTGTTGGCTGTCCATCTCTATAGACATAACAGTCTGTTGTGCTGTCCATCTCTATAGACATAACGTCTGTGTTGGCTGTCCATCTCTATAGACATAACAGTCTGTCTGTTGGCTGTCCATCTCTATAGACATAACATGGTCTGTTGGCTGTCCATCTCTATAGACATAACATTGTCTGTTGGCTGTCCATCTCTATAGACATAACATTGTCTGTTGGCTGTCCATCTCTATAGACATAACATTGTCTGTTGGCTGTCCATCTCTATAGACATAACATTGTCTGTTGGCTGTCCATCTCTATAGACATAACATTGTCTGTTGGCTGTCCATCTCTATAGACATAACATGTGTCTGTTGGCTGTCATCTCTATAGACATAACATTGTCTGTTGGCTGTCCATCTCTATAGACATAACATCTGTCTGTTGGCTGTCCATCTCTATAGACATACATTGTCTGTGTTCCCTAGACACATGTGTTGTTTGGGTGTCCATCTCTATAGACATAACTTGTCTGTTGGCTGTCCATCTCTATAGACATAACATCTGTCTGTTGGCTGTCCATCTCTATAGACATAACATGTCTGTTGGCTGTCCATCTCTATAGACATAACATGTGTCTGTTGGCTGTCCATCTCTATAGACATAACTCTGTCTGTTGGCTGTCCATCTCTATAGACATAACGATTGTCTGTTGGCTGTCCATCTCTATAGACATAATCTGTCTGTTGGCTGTCCATCTCTATAGACATAACATGTCTGCGTTGGCTGTCCATCTCTATAGACATAACTCTGTCTGTTGGCTGTCCATCTCTATAGACATACTCTGTCGTTGGCTGTCCATCTCTATAGACATAACACTGTCTGTTGGCTGTCCATCTCTATAGACATAACATTTCTGTTGTGCCATCTCTAAGACAAACATGTTTGTTGGCTGTCCATCTCTATAGACATAACATGGTCTGTTGGCTGTCCATCTCATAGACTAACATTGTCTGTTGGCTGTCCATCTCTATAGACATAACATGTGTCAGTTGGCTGTCCATCTAATAGACATAACATTGTCTGTTGGCTGTCCATCTCTATAGACATAACATCTGTCGTTGGCTGTCCATCTCTATAGACATAAATGTTGTCTGTTGGCTGTCCATCTCTATAGACATAACTGCTGTCGTTGGCTGTCCATCTTATAGACATAACATGTGTCTGTTGGCTGTCCATCTCTATAGACATAACATCTGTCTGTTGGCTGTCCATCTCATAGACATAACTTGTCTGTTGGCTGTCCACTCATAGACATAACATGTCTGTTGGCTGTCCATCTCTAATAGACATAACTGTGTCTGTTGGCTGTCCATCTCTATAGACATAACATCTGTGTTGGCTGTCCATCTCTATAGACAAACTGTGTCTGTTGGCTGTCCACTCATAGACATAACAGTGTCTGTTGGCTGTCCATCTCATAGACATAACATCTGTCTGTTGGCTGTCCATCTCTATAGACATAACATGTTCTGTTGGCTGTCCATCTCAAGACATAAATTGTCTGTTGGCTGTCCATCTCTATAGACATAACATGTGTCTTTGGCTGTCCATCTCTATAGACATAACATTGTCTGTTGGTGTCCATCTCTATAGACATAACATGGTGTCTGTTGGCTGTCTCTCTATGACATAACATGTTCCTGTTGGCTGTCCATCTCTATAGACATAACTCTGTCTGTTGGCTGTCCATCTCTATAGACATAACGTTGTCTGTTGGTGTCCATCTCTATAGACATAACATCTGTCTGTTGGCTGTCCATCTCTATAGA
>CM060308.1:2724974-2747474 GCA_030674185.1 Monoplex corrugatus | reverse complement strand
TTTTGCACTCTCACGCCTGGGCTTGCGTAGAACAAGGCGAGCCGCGTGGTTCTGTATGCGCTGAAGTTTAAATAGTTGATTGTCATGGAGACCTGCGAATAGAGAGTTACAATAGTCCAGTCTAGATAGTATGAAAGAGACAGCAAGCTTGTTGGTAGCATCAGTGTACATCATATTCTATGTACAACATATTCTGTGTACAACATTCTGTGTACAACATATTGTGTGTATAACATATTGTATGTACAACATATTCAATGTACAACATATTCTATGTACAACATATTGTGTATACAACATATTGTGTGTACAACATATTCTGTGTACAACATATTCTGTATAAACATATTGTGTGTACAACATATTCTGTGTACAATATATTCTGTGTACAACATATTGTGTGTACAACATATTCTGTGTACAACATATTGTGTGTACAACATATTCTGTGTACAACATATTCTGTATACAACATATTGTGTGTACAACATATTCTGTGTACAACATATTCTGTATACAACATATTCTGTATACAACATATTGTGTGTACAACATATTGTGTGTACAACATATTGTGTGTACAACATATTCTGTGTACAACATATTGTGTGTACAACATATTCTGTGTACAACATATTCTGTGTACAACATATTGTGTGTACAACATATTGTGTGTACAACATATTCTGTATACAACATATTGTGTGTACAACATATTGTGTGTACAACACATTCTGTGTACAACATATTCTGTGTCAGCCCTGTATCCAACACCAGAAGTTGTGTTTCTTCCTCAGGTGTCCTGTGACCTCTGCAGCGTTGGCTGTAGGAAAGTGCGTGTGCTGCTGTAGTGTCTAAAATCCTGTTGAACGTGCAGACGACAAAGCTACACAATTGGCTAATGTTTGTTTAAATAGAGTTTTAGTCAAGATGGTTTCATGGCACTTGGAAAATTCCGTATGCGCTCCATCCGAATCTGGCAACGATGATCTGGCTGCCCTCGACCCTGCACAAAGTTGAGAAAGTTAACAAGACACAGCCGAGGGTGGTGGATGGGACACACAGCAACAATACCTCACCACTACCGGACCAATCACCCCCCCAGCTCACCACGCCACACAGCTGACATTTTACCAAGCGAAGGGGGCAGGGTGTCCATGCGCTGCATGACCATTCGGACCCAGTCATCAGCTACCTGTTTACAAGGCAACTAGCAAGGTGGGGAGATGACACAAACTCCGGACATAGCCACACAACGTGCACTAACCAGGTCCAACCCGGCTGTCGGACTCCTCAACGCCTACACACAAATGTATGTACTGGCAAAGGGCAAAGGGCAGGGGAGACAAACAACTATGAAACACTAAGCTGACACCACTAGGATTGAACCTGAGATATCTGGTCTGTAGTACAGGGCTGTGTCCGCTGACCCAACCAGTTCTCCGTTAAAAACTGTGACCCAGTCCACCCCCAGGGTGGATCCCACGTCCTTTGTGGTATTAGTATGGCGTTCTGGCCAACTGAACTGATGATGGTATACATGTTACACACACTATGGATGCTATAGATGTTACAGGTGTTACAGGTGTTACAGGTGTTAGAGATGTTACAGGTGTTACAGATGTTACAGGTGTTACAGGTGTTACAGATGTTACAGTGTTACAGGTGTTACAGTGTTACAGATGTTACAGGTGTTACAGATGTTACAGGTTTACAGGTTTACAGATGTTAAGATGTTACAGATGTTACAGATGTTACAGGTGTTACAGGTGTTACAGGTGTTACAGTGTTACAGGTGTTACAGATGTTACAGATGTTACAGTGTTAAAGTGTTACAGGTGTTACGGGTGTTACAGATGTTACAGATGTTACAGATGTTACAGGTGTTACAGATGTTACAGGTGTTACAGGTGTTACAGATGTTACGGGATGTTACAGGTGTTACAGATGTTACAGATGTTAGAGGTGTTACAGATGTTACAGGTGTTACAGATGTTACAGTGTTACAGATGTTACAGGTGTTACAGGTGTTACAAATGTTACAGGAGTTACAGATGTTACAGGAGTTACACATGTTACAGATGTTACAGATGTTACGGGTGTTACAGATATGACAGGTGTTACAGGTGTTACAGGTGTTACACATGTTACAGATGTTACAGAATACGATGTAAGTGTACAGAAGTTACAGATGTTAAGTGTTACAGATGTACAGGTGTTACAGATGTTAGTGTTACAGGTTTAGATTTACAGATGTTACAGGTGTTACAGGTGCTACAGGTGTTACAGGTGTTACACATGTTACAGGTGTTACAGGTGTTACCCAAACGACTGTGATTAAGATTGGTTGTTTTCTCTGCCAAGTGGTCCAAGAATCACTCACGCCCACACACTTTTTTCTGTTGGCCTGCCATGCCAGAAACGTCCCTCACTGGTCAATGTCGTTTCTTATGTCCAGAAAACGTTGCCCATGAGAACACTGTGCCCAAGAAAGACAATCCAGTTAAGAGGTGTTGTGTTGTTGAGGACAGTAGTTATGTCGATGCTTCTGCTGCTTTTGATAATGATGAGGACCATGAGACCATGAGGAGGACCATAGGAGACGAGAAGAAAAAGAAGGATACATGCGCCTGTGTTTATATATATATATATATATATATATATATATATGTGTGTGTGTGTGTGTGTGTGTGTGTGTGTGTGTGTGTGTGTGTGTGTGTGTGTATGTGTGTGTGTGTGTGTGTGGTGCGTGTGTGTGTTGTGTGTGCTGTGTGCGTGTTGTTCGTTCCTTCCTTGATTTAACGTCTTTTCACTATAAGTGATATTAACGATGTTCATATAGTGTCTGCGTGGTGTGCGTGGTGTGTGTTGTGTGTGTGGTGTGTGTGTGTTGTGTGTGTGTGTGTGTGTGTGTGTTGGTGTGTGTGTGTGTGTCTGTGGTCTGTGTGTGTGCGTGTGTCTGTTCTGTGTGTTTTGTGTGTGTCTGCGTGTGTGTCTGTGTGTATGTGTGGGGGCTGTACGATGTGTGTGGTGTATTTGTGTGTGTGTGTGTTGTGTCTGTGTCTGTGTTTGTGTTTGTGTATGGGTGGTGTCTGTGTTGTGTCTGTGTCGTGCGTGTGTGTTGGTGGTTGGTGCGTGATAGTGTGTGTGTTGTATTGTGTGTAGTGGGGGGGGATGTGTGTGTATTTGTGCGTGGGTGATGTGGTGTGTGTTTGTATGTTGGTGTTATGTGTGTATGTTTGTGTGGATAGTGTGTTGTATGTGTGTTGTGGAGTGGTGGGGTGGTAGGTATTGTGGGTGGGGGGAGTTGTAGTGTGGTGTGTGTGTGTTGTGTGTGTGTGTGTGTGTGTGTGTGTGTGTGTGTGTGTGTTTACTTACCATTATCTTTGCAAAAGGTTTCAAATTCTTTACAACAGAAGAGTAGGACAAGCACTTGGTGCACTTCAAAGAATGCACAATGGAATTTTGATAAAATCTGAATTAAAAAGAAAACAAAAAAACAATTGTTGCCTTAAGCAAGAGGACAGGGGGGGGGGGGCGTGCAGGTGACAAAGAGCATCCGGGTTACATTCTTTCGTGATGACACATTGTTATACACAAGACGAGAGAAAACAGACAGACAGACAGATAGACAGACACAGTGAGAGACAGAGAGAGAGACAGAGACAGACAGACACAGGGACAGAGAGACAGAACGGGGACGAGACACAGAGAGACACTTATAGTGAAAAGACGTTAAATCAAGCAACGAACGAACGGAGAGACACAGAGAGAGACAGAGACACACGGAGAGAATGAGACAGAGAAAGACAGAGATAGAGAGAGACACAGAGACACAGACAGAGAGACAGAGAGACACAGACGGAGAGACAAAGACACAGCACAGACACAGACAGAGAGACAGAGAGAGACAGACAGAGAGAGACAGAGAGCCAGAGACAGAGAGAAGACAGAGCAGAGAGACAGAGACAGAGAGCACCAGAGACAGAGAAACAGAGACAGAGAGAGAGACAGGGACAGAGAGAGACAAAAGGCAGAGACAGAGACAGACAGACAGACAGAAGATAGAGAGGGACAGAGAGAGACAGAGACAGACAGAGACAGAGAGACAGAGACAGAGAGAGGCAGAGAGACAGAGATGGTTAGTGACTGTGATTGTATGTTGGGCCATAAAAACCAATGCAAGTTGAATTTGTCTTCCACTTCTCTCTTAACTCCATAAAGGATCACTGCGGCGCAGCACTAAAGAGCTGTTCATTGGATTCACCCACTTCTGCAGGTTGTGCGCCAAAGCCTGGGTGTCTGCGAATGGCTTAAGTTTGACGTATATCATATCTGATAAAGTGACCACGGCCTGGACACCGAGATGTCCATTTGTGTTCACGAACTGTCGTCACACGAGCAAGTTTTCACTTCAAAGCGTATTCACCGAGCAGCACTCACACACACTGAAGCGCTCGACTATAGAACATTTAATGATTGATTTGGGTCTGCTCCAGTGATTTCAAAAATGACTGAAACATAAGATGGCCGCTTACTTTTGCAGCGTGCCTGTTTAAAAGCAGCTAGAGAACTTTGTCTACGAGCCCTGAGAGAGCAGCCAAGCATGCCTGGTACTTACGGGATTCCGTTTAACTCAATTGATGTTGTTTAAGCCATTACAGCCATTAGCCCAGTCGACCAGGGAGATCATATCGGGTTCTGTGCTGTATCAACAAGACACAGTAATGGCTGAAATGGCTTAGAACCTACTTACAGGATGTGGGGCTAAATCATAACAGGTGGACGTCTCCCAGAGAGTGTGGCTACGTCCTGTTTTCGGGTTCTTCAATCGGGATCTTTGCCATAATGACGCTGGCTTTGCTTTGTTGTAAAAAATGGCCGATGTTTATCTTGACTATCATGGATAATATCTCTGTGTGTGTGGGAGAAGCAGGTTGTTAACGGCTAATACTGAAAGTCTGGTTTTGTCACTGTGCTGTTCAGTGCTGGCCCCTACCAGACTCTGCACACACACACACACTGTCTGCTGTCGCCCGTTACATAGTAAGACGTTCTTTATCACTGTCACACATCTGTGGGTAAGGTGAACTCCTCTCTCTCTCTCTCTCTCTAAATCTATCTATCTATCTATCTATCTCCCCCCCCACCCCCACCCCCCAGTCTTCTCTCTCTTCTCTTCTCTCCTCCCTCTCTCCCCTCCCCTCTCTCTCCGCTCTCTCTCAATCTATCTATCTATCTATCTATCCCCCCCCCCCCAGTCTTCTCTCTCTCTTCTCTTCTCTCCTCCCTCTCCTCTCTCTCTCCTCTCTAAATTTATCTATCTCCCCCCGCAGTCTTTCTCTCTCTCTACTCTTCTCTCCTCCCTCTCCCTCTCTCTCTCTCTCTCTCTCTAAATCTATCTATTTTCCCCCGCAGTCTTCTCTCTCTCTTCTCTTCTCTCCTCCCTCTCTCTCTCTCTCTCTCTAAATCTATCTCCCCCCCAGTTCTCTCTCTCCTCTTCTCTTCTCTCCTCCATCTCTCTCTCTCTCTCTAAATCTATCTATCTCACCCCCCCCCTCAATCTTCTCTCTCTCTTCTCTCCTGCCCCTCCCTCTGCCCACACACAACACTTCTCACCTCCCCTTACATATAGCTTCTCTTTCACTTCACCTCTGTGCTAGTACTCCTCTCTCTCTCTCTCTCTAAATCTATCTCATCTATCTATCTCTCCCCCCTCCTCCCTCCCCCCCAAATCTTCTATCTCTCTCCTCTTCTCTCTCTCCTCTCTCTCCCTCCCCTCTCTCTCCGCTCTCTCTCAATATCTATCTATCTATCATCCCCCCCCACCCATCTTCTCTCTCTCTTCTCTTCTCTCCTCCCTCTCTCTCTCTCTCTCTCTAAATTTATCTATCTCCCCCCCCGCAGTCTTCTCTCTCTCTCTCTCTTCTCCTCCTCCCCTCTCTCTCTCTCTCTCTCTCTAAATCTATCTATTCTCCCCCCCCAGTCTTCTCTCTCTCTTCTCTTCTCTCCTCCCTCTCTCTCTCTCTCTCTCTAAAATCTATCTCCCCCCCCCAGTCTCTCTCTCTCTTCTCTTCTCTCCTCCATCTCTCTCTCTCTCTAAATCTATCTATCTCACCCCCCCCCCCTCATCTTCTCTCTCTTCTCTCCTCCCCCTCTCTCTCTCTCTCTCTAAATCTATCTATCTCACCCCCCCTCAATCTTCTCTCTCTCTCTCTCTCTTCTCTCCTCCCTCTCTCTCTCTCTCTAATTCTTCTCCCCCCCCCTCCCTCTCCTCTCTCTCTCCTCTCTCTCCTCCCTCTCTCTCTCTCTCTCTCTCTCTCCCTCCTCTTCTCTCTCTCCTCTTCTCTCTCTCCCTCCTCCCCTCTCTCTCCTCTCTTCTTCTCTCCCCCCCTCTCTCTCTCTCTCTCTTCTCTCCTCCCCTCTCTCTCTCTTTACACTATCCCCCTTCTATCTCCCTCCCCCCCAGTCTTCTCTCTCTCTCTCTCTTCTCTCCTCCCTCTCTCTTCTCTCTCTCTAATCTATCTATCCTCCCCCCCCCCCATCCTTTCTCTCTCTCTTCTCTCTCTCCTCCCTCTCTCTCTCTCTCTCTCTAATCTATCTCTCTCCTCCCCCCCCCATTCTCTCTCTCTCTTCTCTTCTCTCCTCCTCTCTTCCTTCTCTCTCTCTAACCTCTCTCTCTCTCCCTCCTCTCCTCCTAAACAAGATCCCTTATCTCTCTCTTCTCTTACCTCCTCTATACTCCTCTCTCTCCACTAAAAATCATCCATCTATAACCACCCCCCCCATCTCTTTCCCTTCTTGCATACTCCTCCTACTAAATTCACCTCCCCTCTCTCTCCTCTTTCTCTCTCTCTCTCTCCTCTCCTGTCTCTCTCTCTCTCCTCTCCTCTCTCTCTCTAACCTCTCCTCTCTCCTCTCATGTCTCTCTCTCTCCTCTCCTCTCTCTCTCTCTCTACTCTCCTCCTCTCTCTCCTCTCCTCTCTCTCTCTCTCTCTACTCTCCTGTCTCTCTCTCTCCTCTCCTCTCTCTCTCTTTCCTACCCCTCTCTCTTCCTCTCTGTCTTCTCTCCCTCCCTCCCTCCCTCCTCTCTCTCTCCTCTGTTCTCTCTCCTCCCCCTCTCTCTCTCTTTATCTCTCTATCTCTCTCCGTTCTTCTTCTCTCTCTCCTCTCCTCTGTCTTTCCTACCCCTCTCTCTTTTCTCTCTCCCTCTGTCTGTCTGTCTCTCTCCCTTCCTTCCTACCCCCTCTCTTTCTCCTGTTCTCCCTCTCTCTCTCTCTCTCTCTCTTTCTCTCTCTCTCTTATCTCTCTCTCTCTTATCTCTCTCTCTCCCCCCTCTTTCTTTCTCTCTCTCTCTTATCTCTCTCTCTCTCCTCTCCTCTGTCTTTCCTATCCCTCTGTCTTATCTCTCTCTCTCTTATTCTCTCTCTCTCTCTCTCTCTCTCTCTAAAATCGAAAGATGGCACGCTTATCATGGAAAAAGACAATTATTGGACAGATAGGGAGAGTACATTAAAGACCTTTTTGAGGATGACAGAAACGAAGAACACATTATAAAAAAGAACTTTGAAGGACCACCCATAATGAAAGATGAAGTTAGAGCAGCACTGAAAAAGATGAAACCAGGAAAAGCCCCAGGACCAGACAACATTACTACAGAGATGATTGAAGCCCTGGAGGAATTTGGCATAGAAAAAATAAAAGTCCTCCTAAATGAAATTTACGACACTGGAAAAATCCCCAAAGATAAGTCAAAATCAATTTTCATTGCATTTCCAAAGAAGACAGGGGCTATAGAATGCGAACTCCATCGCACAATCAGTTTGATGAGTCATGTAACAAAAATCCTGTTAAGAATAATCATGATGAGGACAAGGAATAGAATCAAGAGAGAAATAGCAGAAGAACAGAGTGGATTTGTGGAAGGGAAAGGAACTATTAATGCCATATACATCCTAAGAACTATCATAGAGAGATCAATTGAGGTGAATAAGGATTTGTATTTATGCTTTGTTGACTATACCAAGGCTTTCGATCAGGTAAGACATGATGAATTGATCAACCAACTGGAGAGACTCAATGTTGATGGAAAAGATCTACGAATAATCAGAAATATGTAATGGGAACAAACAGCTGCATTGAGTATAGAAAACAATATAAGCTCTTTCCAAAATATCAAAAGAGGAGTCAGACAGGGTTGTGTTTTGTCACCAGATCTGTTTTCACTTTACAGCGAAAACATCATGAGAAACCTAGAAGAAGTCCCAGGATTAAAGGTTGGAGGGAAAATGATAAACAACATTCGATACGCAGATGACACCGTGCTAATTGCAGAAAATGAGAGGGACCTACAAAACCTTGTGAATATACTAGAAATAGAAAGCAAAGGTAAGGGGTTGGAACTAAACAGCAGGAAGACTGAAGTCATGGTGATCAGTAAAAAACATGAAATCCCCTCATGCAAAATAACAGCAAATGGCACAACCTTGACACAGGTTAATAAGTTCAAATATCTGGGAACGGTCATTTCATCAGACGGCAGATGCACATCGGAAATAGCCGGCAGAATCGGCCACGCCAAAACAGCATTCAAGAAGATGACAAGCATTCTTACCAACAAATGCCTATCAATTAACATCAGGAAGAGAGTTCTTGAATGTTATATAGAACTAATACTGTTGTACTGATGTGAGGCGTGGACAGTCAACAAGCAAAGCCAGAACAAGATTGAGGCAGCCGAGATGTGGTTTCTAAGAAGAATGTTGAGAGTTCCATGGACAGCAAAGAAAACAAACGAGACAGTCTTGATGGAGGCAGACACAAGTAGATTACTCATAAGGAAGATTAGGAAAAGACAGGCAACATTTATAGGCCATTTTATGAGGAAGGGGGATTTGGAGCACCTGGTCACCTGGGAAAGCTGGAGGGAAAGAGAGCACCAGGTAGACCCAGGGAGAAAATGCTAGACGGGTTTGCAGAGTGGCTGAAGACGAGGAGGGTGGAGGAGGTGCTTGGGGCAACAAGAGATAGAGACAGATGGAAGTCCATAATCGCCAACGCCTTGTGGCAGGGCACCTGATGATGATGATGATATAGCCCTGATATACATCTGTGCAGTCGGCTGGGCTTTAATCAACAATAACAACAACAATTCCAAGGTTACAATTGTGAGCCGACCACCACCCATCTCACACTTCCAACAGCATGAATCACACAGGGTGTAGTACTGTTACAAGGCACAAATGGAAACAACACATTAACAGACCACAAGAAATACGATGTATAAACAAATCATGTTACCTGTCCACCCATCAGCACACAGTCATAACTGAGCAATGTGACTATTTTAATCAAGTATTGTTTTAATGTTATGAATATGTATAACTTGCAATGTTAAGGTAAAATAATGGTAACAATAATGACAATGATGATGATGATAGTAGTAATAATAATAGTCATAAAATGGTGATGATAACAAAATGATAATAATAACAATAGTAATGATACTACTACTACTAATAATAATAATAATAATGACAATGATGATGATGATGATAGTAGTAATAATAGTCATAATAATGGTGATGATAACAAAATGATAATAATAACAATAGTAATGATACTACAACTACTACTACTACTACTAATAATAATAATAATGACAATGATAATGATAATGATAACAGACATCTAATAATGATACCAATACTAAAGAACTTTATGCTGTCAATCTAAAATAACATCGGAGATATTTTACAGACAGTCGGAGTGGCCACGTTTTCCACAGAATTAAACATCAACTTTCCACTCCATCCATTAAGACTGCTGTGGTCACGAAGGGGACATTCTGGTATCAGGTGATTGGACTGACCTGAGCCCATATGGACCTGCTACAGACGGGATGAAGGGGACGTTTTGGTATCAGGTGACTCGACTGACCTGAGCCCATATGGACCTGCTACAGACGGGATGAAGGGGACATTCTGGTATCAGGTGATTGGACTGACCTGAGCCCATATGGACCTGCTACAGACGGAATGAAGGGGACATTCTGGTATCAGGTGACTCGACAGACCTGAGCCCATATGGACCAGGTCAAGCTGTACATCGTGTGTCTGTGTCACCACATTCAAAACAACAACTGTAAACACTACTCCACGTCCAGTTTCACATTTCATGCATGCTGGCTCACACTGAAATATTCAGTAATTCCCCACACTGAGGTATTTACAATGATCACCCAGGACTACTGTCAAAAACAAGTTGCCCCATGCAAAATGGCCGCCTACAATCCCGCAGTGAATGACGTTCAGTGATACAGTTGGTGACCAGGGGGCGCAGTAGGAAGGGAGATAAGTGTAGGATCTGTGACGATGTTTAAAGAGGAGTCCATGTTGTTTTTAAGGAGAAACATGGACGGCCAAAATGGTGCCTTTCCTTTCTCCACACCTCTACCCTGTCCATCCCAGCAGGGGAGCTCCAGTGCCCTCTCTTTGATCATCTCCCCTTGACGAGCGGTTCTTGATCGTATCCCCGGAACAATCGTCTCTTGAGTACAGCTAGTCAAAAGACGATGTGCTGTTTGGAAGTGGCCCACACACACACACACACACACACACCACACACACACACACACACACACACACACAGTGATCTTGTCAACCCCCCGCTGCTCTAAAAGCTCTAAGTGCTGTACAGCCCCAGGCTCAAACCCCGGCGCTAAAACACAAGTTGACGGCACGCTATCATGTGTGAGTTTACCGCCTTTGTGTGTGTGCATTGTGCAAGATGTTCATCTGATGATCACCTTAACACTGACAAGCTTTGAAGGCCAGTCTGGCCCTGGGGCTAAAGATGCAGTGTACTCAGTGGGAGGTGATGTGATCTGCTTTGATCCTGTTAAGTTGTAAGCGCTTATTCCACTCCAAGCATCACAGACATTACTACTTTAATGAAAACACGTTAGAATCTGGCACAAGGTATTTGACCTCAAAAACAAGTAAATCCAAAAAGTGCTTTGTTTCTCCATGTATAGTCTGTTTCCACATTTCTGATGTATGGAAACAACAGGAAGATCGGTTTCAAGCGCACGTGACTTCAATTCTGTTCTACATTATAAAATCACTTTACCTTCTTGCCCTCTGACCACATTTGGTAACAGCAAAATGTACAACTAGTGTTCAGTTAAAAACTGAATTGTGCTAAAGTCTATGATCAATCCAGCAGTTTAGCTGGTTAATGACTTGTTTGATTTCTGCATCAGCTTTACCGTCTGGCCATTTGCAACACTCTTCCTGGATTATTTAGTATGATAGTATAGAGAGACAGAGACAGATGGTAGATTATTTAGTATGATAGTATAGAGAGACAGAGACAGATGGTAGATTATTTAGTATGATAGTATAGAGAGATAGAGACAGATGGTAGATTATTAGTATGATAGTATAGAGAGATAGAGACAGATGGTAGATTATTTAGTATGAGTATAGAGAGATAGAGACAGATGGTAGATTATTTAGTATGATAGTATAGAGAGACAGAGACAGATGGTAGATTATTTAGTATGATAGTATAGAGAGACAGAGACAGATGGTAGATTATTTAGTATGATAGTATAGAGAGATAGAGACAGATGGTAGATTATTTAGTATGATAGTATAGAGAGATAGAGACAGATGGTAGATTATTTAGTATGATAGTATAGAGAGATAGAGACAGATGGTAGATTATTTAGTATGATAGTATAGAGAGATAGAGACAGATGGTAGATTATTTAGTATGATAGTATAGAGAGATAGAGACAGATGGAAGTCCATTATCACCAACGCCATGCGGCAAGGCACCTGATGATGATGGTGATGATTTAGTATATGCCTTTGAAACGGTTTGGATATGTTCCCCCCCCCCCCTTCTTTTTTTTCCCCTTTGACCCTTTGAGTTCTGTCAGTTGACATACATGCTGAATGAATTCTTCTGCCTGTCTCATTCATGATTTTTCACGTTGTTGCTCACCGCGTTTTGTTGTTTTAACCGTCTGATGAAGTGAGTTTTATAGTTTTTCCTATGATCTAAAATATCCTTTACCTGTTCTATTTTGTGTTCGGACTGCATCGAAGGACGGTCAGGCAGGTATCGCATAGTTGACGTGAGAGTGTTTCCTGTGGTTTTTGAGGATAACTTTCATTGCTTGATTCTGTATTGTGTTTCCTGTGGTTTTTGAGGATAACTTATTGCTTGATTCTATTTCTGTTTCCTGTGGTTTTGAGGATAACTTCATTGCTTGATTCTATGTTCTGTTTCCTGTGGTTTTGAGGATAACTGTCATTGCTTGATTCTGTATTCTGTTTCCTGTGGTTTTGAGGATAACTTTCATTGCTTGATTCTGTATTCTGTTTCCTGTGGTTTTTGAGGATAACTTTCATTGCTTGATTCTGTATTCTGTTTCCTGTGGTTTTGAGGATAACATTCATTGCTTGATTCTGTATTCTGTTTCCTGTGGTTTTGAGGATAACTTTCATTGCTTGATTCTGTATTCTGTTTCCTGTGGTTTTTGAGGATAACTTTCATTGCTTGATTCTGTATTCTGTTTCCTGGGTTTTTGAGGATAACTTTCATTGCTTGATTCTGTATTCTGTTTCCTGTGGTTTTTGAGGATAACTTTCATTGCTTGATTCTGTATTCTGTTCCTGTGGTTTGAGGATAACTTTCATTGCTTGATTCTGTATTCTGTTTCCCGTGGTTTTGAGGATAACTTTCATTGCTTGATTCTGTATTCTGTTTCCTGTGGTTTTGAGGATAACATTCATTGCTTGATTCTGTATTCTGTTCCTGTGGTTTGAGAATAACTTTCATTGCTTGATCTGTATTCTGTTTCCTGGGTTTTTGAGGATAATTTTCATTGCTTGATTCTGTATTCTTTTCCTGTGTTTTTGAGGATAACTTTCATTACTTGATTCGTATTCTGTTTCCTGTGGTTTGAGGATAACTTTCATTGCTTGATTCTGTATTCTGTTTCCTGTGGTTTGAGGATAACTTTCATTGCTTGATTCTGTATTCTGTTTCCTGTGTTTGAGGATAACTTTCATTGCTTGATTCTGTATTCTGTTTCCTGTGGTTTTGAGGAAACTTTCATTGCTTGATTCTGTATTCTGTTTCCTGTGGTTTGAGGATAACATTCATTGCTTGATTCTGTATCTGTTTCCCGTGTTTTTGAGGATAACATTCATTGCTTGATTCTGTATTCTGTTTCCTGCGGTTTTGAGGATAACATTCATTGCTTGATTCTGTATTCTGTTTCCTGTGGTTTTTGAGGATAACATTCATTGCTTGATTCTGTATTCTGTTTCCTGTGTTTTTGAGGATAACTTTCATTGCTTGATTCTGTATTCTGTTTCCTGTGGTTTTTGAGAATAACTTTCATTGCTTGATTCTGTATCTGTTTCCAAACCATGTCCATGACAGCGTTGTGAGGACAAGTCTATAGTTGATTACACTCAGTAGTAAACCTTGGTATAGTTCAGTTTCAGTTTCTCGAGATGACGTCACAGAGCTCAAATGAATTCCATTTTCCCTAACGTCACAGGTTCCATGTGACGGAGAAGATCCAGAATGATCATGGCACACGCCTTAGGCTGCACAGACCTGTGAGCTGGCCAGGTAAAGCTTGGTATAGCGGATATAGCTGGAGGAGATGGCATTGTTTAATGTTCTGGTTACAATTGCTGTCAGATTTTACATTTGAATGTTGTGGTTTCCAAATTTCTGAATGTTATCATGCTAGCAAGCTGATTTGAAAGTAATGTGTGTTGTGTAGTGAATGTTTTTGCTCGTTGCTTTATTATCAAGAATGCAGAACAGGACCTGTGTTAGGTATGGTTAATCACAGACAGCTTCTTGGCACCACTGATACATGTTGTTTACCTGTTCTTGAATGGTTTTCTTCCTGTCTAGTGCATATTTCCCATCATCAGGAAAGGTGAACAAACAGACTCGGCGGCCTCTTTACATCTCAGGAGATGATAGTCTGCACCAGGAGGCGTTGTGGTCATGACGTGCACTTTCTGCTGTGGCTGTGCAGGCCGATTCTTGAGTGCTGTGTTACCAGCGAAGCTGGAGTGACCTCTCCAGGTGCAGGCCTGGGCAAGTGAATATGGAGGACGAGCTGTTGCCCATGCAGCAGATCCCCCCTCTCCTCGCCACTAGTAGAATCCAGGGGAAGACGGAGGCCTGTACGCCTGGTACCAGGGGCGGCGCAGGAGTTGCCAGAACGAGGTTGTAGACAACGGCGAACTGCCTTAGGGACTCCGACTCCGGATTTTTCCTCAGGGTTGACTCCCGAAGCCTTTCCTATGAGTGGGTATGGCCGCAAGGCAGCGGAGGTTTGAAATCAGAGTTTTCCTTCTCTTAGATGAGCTGTCTTCCCAGACTGATGAGCCCCATCTACCCAAAGCACTGGTTTTCAGGCGCCAGTAACCCGCCTTCACTCCTTCTCCTATCAGTAGTAGCAGTTCCACCGGGCTTATATCTAAGCCACGCGAGCAGGCTAGGAGCTGGACTTAGTTGTCAGAGGCTAATGGAGACACGCGCCGTGAGGGGCATTTTATAGGCAATGGGAGCTTGTCCCCATTGCCACCCCTCGGCTATGACAACCTTGGACACCACAAACAGACTGGTCCATTGTTGTTTAGATTAGCAAGTCCGTTTGTATGTATGTTGTAGAGAACGAAAGAAGAAGTCTCGTGGAGAGTTTTTGGAGTGCTGAACCTACGCACAAAACACGTCAGTAAAACTGGTAACATGCACGCATGATTTAAGCTGAACAATACAATTTCTGAGTTTGCATGAAAGGTAAGTTCGTTAGTGGCGATTTCTTGTGAATGTAATCACAGTTTGCATGAAAGTTTCACTTATTGTCTAAGATAGTTCCTAAATGTTCATAATTATGTATTTACAGTTCCTAAATGTTCATAATTATGATTTTACAGTTCCTAAATGTTCATAATTATGTATTTACAGTTCTTAAATGTTCATAATTATGTATTTACAGTTCCTAAATGTTCATAATTATGTATTTACAGTTCCTAAATGTTCATAATTATGATTTTACAGTTCCTAAATGTTCATAATTATGTATTTACAGTTCCTAAATGTTCATAATTATGTATTTATAGTGCCTAAATGTTCATAATTATGTATTTATAGTGCCTAAATGTTCATAATTATGTATTTACACTTTCTACATTCTGCCCATTGTTTCACAGGTTGGGGATGATGATGATGATGATTAAATCTATTGTAACAAAAAGAAAATAATATGAATATGAATGTGACGAGATGCAGTAGAATGGACATGAACTGCTGATGTCACGATAATATACACAGTTGTAGAAACTAGAAAATCAATGATCCACAGATTGACATTTCAAGTGGATGATAAGTTTCACTGATTTTGTGGCAAAGAGTGTGGATGTGTGTGCACTAACAGCCAAATCCATCTCTCACTTTTGTGAAGCGACAGAACAGAATATTCCTGTTTCTGTCTTAGTCCAGCAGCAGGGCTGGACCTGGTTGGTGCACGTTGTGTGGCTATGTCCCGGGGTTTGTCATCTGCCCACCTTGCCATTTGGTTTGTGAATAAGGTAACGATGACTGGGTCCGAATGGGTCATGCAGCGCACGGACAGCCCTCTTAGCTGGGCGAGGTGGCAACCATGTGGCGTCTGGAGCTGGAAGGTGTTTGCCCGGTCAGTGGTGAGGTATTGTTGCTCTGGGTCCCATTCCGCCACCCCGGGTGTTTCTTGTTAATTTTGTTAAATGAACGTCTCAGCAAAACAAATTGCTTATCGGTGATGTTCCTTCAGTGGGACTCCATCATAAAGTGTTTGTTGTTGGTAGGACATGTAGTTAGGGAACTGTGTGTATGTTTAACCACAACACACACCTCTGACCACTGGACTGACCCCATAGTCATCTTCCATGAATGACCAACACACGTGTTTCCACTGAAACTTGAACAGATTTTAAGGCCCTTAGAAATATTCATATGAACACTTGACACAGACTTTAAAGCCATTAGCAGTACTCGTGTAATTAGTGAATACAGATCTCATCATCGTCATTATTATCATCGTCGTCAGTCGTGTGTGTCATCATCAACTGCCAGTGGCCATGGTATAGTTCTTTATCCATTAACCACATGGTCCTGTTAGTATGATAATGACTTACAACCAGTGCTCAACACTAGTCCCTCGCCCATCCATGAAGATGGTGGAGAGTGAGCGAGTGAAAACGCTAAGGGAATACTGGCCATTATTATCATAATCACGTGCAAATCATCGCCATCAAAGTCGTCCTCAATAAAAGGAACCCCTGTGACTGGCGGTGCCATAGACATATACAGAAGCATAGATTGGCATCAGCCAACTTCTGCCCTACGTCAGGGCAACCTCAGCATCGATCCTAATTGTTTTGTTGGGTTAACGTCATTATGCCTTGAAGTAATGTTGATGCCAGAAAAACACTGTTGCCTGCTAAATAACGATATTGTATTTATTTAATATAATAATAATAATAATTACAATATTTATATAGCGCAAAATCTTGATAAAATCAAATCTAAGCGCTGAAGCAGACACACACGCTAGCACGCACACACACGCACGCACACACACACACACACACACACACACACACACACACACACACACACACACACACACACGCATGGCTATAAATGGGGAGAAAGAATAAAAGCAATAAAAGCAAGAATAAAACCAATGGAAAATTATAGAGAGCATAGCATATACAATTATATATTATAACCATGTGATTCCCTCCGAGCGGAGACAGGCTGCAGAGGGGGGGGGGGGTTGAGTGAGGTTAGGATTTTATGCGGAGGAGAAAAGGTGAGTTTTGAGAGCGGACTTGAAGGAGACAAAAGTAGGTTGCTGACGGACTGAGAGAGGAAGTTTGTTCCAGGAGAGTGGACCAGAAACAGAGAAGGCTCGTGGACCATAGGTATTGAGCTTAGTGCGTGGAAAGCGAAAAGTCAGAGGATCGGAGGCAGAGCGGAGGGTACGCGAGGGAAGATAGATCTCAAGTAGGCTTGACAGGTAATCGGGGGCTGCGTTATTGAGGCTTTTGTAGCACATGGTGTCTAGTTTGTACTGTATGCGCTTTGATACAGGGAGCCAGTGAAGTTGTGCCAGGAGAGGAGATATGTGGTCAGCTTTTTTCTTTTTGAGTACAAGGCGTACAGCATTGTTTTGAATGCGCTGTAGGATGTGAATGGTGGAGGCAGGAAGACCAGACAGGAGTGAATTGCAATAGTCAATGCGAGACATTATGAAGGAGAGAACGAGTTTTGCAGTTGTTTCGACAGAGAGATACTTCCTGATCAGCCTTATACGATGGAGATGATAGTAGCAGGATCTGGCAGTTTGAGTAACAAAGTTGTTCATGGAGAGGGTAGAGTCAATGCAGACACCAAGGTTTTTAGCTGAATCAGAAATTGGGACTGATGTGTTACATAATGGGAGAGAAAGAGGAGGCAGCTGAGAAAGTTTCTGACGGGTGCCAATGAGGATAGCTTCTGTTTTGTCGTCATTAAGCTGAAGTCTATTGTGTGTCATCCAGTTCTTAATGTCCGAGTAACACTCAGTGGTGCGAGTCAACAGGCGCTGTATATTATCAGGTGAGTCACTGTCTTGAAGTTGGGTGTCATCAGCATAGAAGTGGTGTTTTATAGAATGGGAGTTGATGATGGTGGACAGGGGGGAGGTGTAAAGAGTGAAAAGAACAGGGCCAAGGACAGATCCTTGTGGAACACCACAGGTCAGGTATGCGGGTTGAGAGTAAGTGCTATTGATGAGAACGGTTTGTTTTCTGTTGGATAGGTATGAAGTGAACCAAGACAGAGCAATGTCAGAGATGCCAAAAGTATGATGAAGTCTAGAAAGGAGAATACCATGATCAATGGTATCAAAGGCTGCAGACAGATCAAGGAGTGTGAGGAGAGAGACTTTGCCAGTATCAGTTGCAAGGAGAAGATTGTTGAGAATGTGTAGTAGGGCAGTTTCAGTGCTATGGCACTGGCGGTAGGCTGACTGGAAAGGATTGAGGAGATTGTTGACAGACAGGTGAGAGTTCAGCTGGTTGAGGACGACTTTTTCAAGGAGTTTTGACAAGAAAGAGAGATTAGAGATAGGCCGGTAATTTTTCAGTTCATTTGGATCTAAATTGTGTTTCTTGAGGAGAGGGTGAACAATAGCAGACTTGAAAGAATCAGGGACAGTTCCAGTTTGAAGAGAAGTGTTGATGATGTCAGTGATGAATGGGAGGAGAGTAGGGAGACAGTCGGCGTAGAGAGAACCTGGAAGAGGATCCAGTTCGCAGGTTTTGAACGACATGGATCTGATTGTGTTGAGAATTTCTTCTTGTGAGACTGGGGTAAAAGTAGTAAGAGGTGTGCCAGAGAAGGAAGGGTCAGGTGGGCATGGTTGACAGGGTGTCCTGTCAAGCCTGTCACGAAGAGTTTGTATTTTGGTGGTGAAATAGTTGGAGAATACAGATGGGAGTTCTTCATTTGTATGTTTTGTTGGGAGAGGTAAATCTTTTCGTATGCCAAGGAGATGATTCATGGTTGTAAAGAGTTCTTTTGAAGAAGAGGCATTCAGGATTTTGGTTTGGAAATAGCTTGTTTTTGCTGATGCAATGAGGGTGGATACTTTTGTTTTAGAGGCTTGGAAAAGTTGCCTGTATACAGTGAGTTTGGATTTGCGCCAGCGGCGCTCTGCTCTGCGGCGGGCACGTTTTGCGCAGGCGATCTCATGAGTGAGCCAGGGGGTAGGGGGGCGGTCAGGTAAAAGACGGGTTGTGGCTGGAGCATGAGTGTCCAGAAGATGGTGGAGAGTAGTATAGAATTCATCGGCAAGGTTATGTGACTTTTCAGAAAGGAGACGGGAGGCATCAGATGAAAATGTGGAGAGGTCGATAGATTTGAGATTGCGTCGAGTCACTGTGCGCATGGTACGGGAAGGAGGAGAAATGTCGAGAGAACAGAGAATTGCAGAGTGGTCAGATGGAAGGGCTGAAGTTAGACGGGTAGAAAGAACTAAGCAGTTGTCAGTAGCGGAATTGTGGTGATCACGAGAAATGATCCAGTCAAGAATGTGACCTTTTTGATGGGTTGGTTCAGAAATGTGTTGAGTCATATTGTGATTGGACAGAGAGTTGATGATATGTCTTGTGTCATAACGGTGAGTGTTGTCATAGTGGACATTGATGTCACCTAGAATGATGAGATTTCCAGGTAAGAGACAGTAGTAATCAAGAAGTTGATCAAAGTCAGAGAGAAACATGGATGTGGTGAGCTTGTTGGCAGAGCTGGGTGGAGGTCGATAGACACAGGAGAAGGTGATGGGGTGAGGGGTGGATTGGAAGGATACTTCAACGTGCTCGAAAGAAGGATGGGAGAAAGGCAGAGACTGCGAGAAAGACAGGCGGGAATGGAGTGAGTCGTTGTAGAGGATGGCGATACCACCACCTCGGGATGAGCGATCGAAAGAAGCAAGCCTGTAACCACTCGGAGTGAGACTCACATGTATAGGTTCATGACCAAGGGGGTTAAGCCATGTTTCGGTGATAAAAGCAATGTCAACATGCACATCATTTAGCAATAGTTTGTTCCTCTTTGTATCTTAATTTTCAAAATGACAACTTGTTCTCAAGTCCCTCGTTTGTTGATTCAAATTCGGAAATTCTTTATTATAAAAACAACGTTCTTTCAGAGTATTTTACAAGGTAATCGTCTTTTGCTTTTCTGACAAGAGAAATTTGCCACAAAATCAAATTCAAGCTTGCTGAATGTCACACACCGTTATTTAGGATTGCATGCCATATTACACAGTGCAAAACAGTTGGTTACCTGTCTCTCTATCCATCACTATCAGCGTGTCACAGAGCTAGTTGTCTGTCTCTCTATCCATCACTATCAGTGTGTCACAGAGATAGTTGTCTGTCTGTCTATCCATCACTATCAGTGTGTCACAGAGCTAGTTGCCTGTCTCTCTATCCATCACTATCAGTGTGTCACAGAGCTAGTTGTCTGTCTCTCTATCCATCACTATCAGTGTGTCACAGAGCTAGTTGCCTGTCTATCCATCACTATCAGTGTGTCACAGAGCTAGTTGTCTGTCTATCCATCACTATCAGTGTGTCACAGAGATAGTTGTCTGTCTCTCTATCCATCACTATCAGTGTGTCACAGAGCTAGTTGCCTGTCTCTCTATCCATCACTATCAGTGTGTCACAGAGATAGTTGTCTGTCTCTCTATCCATCACTATCAGTGTGTCACAGAGATAGTCTGTCTCTCTATCCATCACTATCAGTGTGTCACAGAGATAGTTGTCTGTCTCTCTATCCATCACTATCAGTGTGTCACAGAGCTAGTTGCCTGTCTCTCTATCCATCACTATCAGTGTGTCACAGAGATAGTCTGTCTCTCTATCCATCACTATCAGTGTGTCACAGAGATAGTTGTCTGTCTGTCTATCCATCACTATCAGTGTGTCACAGAGCTAGTTGCCTGTCTCTCTATCCATCACTATCAGTGTGTCACAGAGATAGTTGTCTGTCTGTCTATCCATCACTATCAGTGTGTCACAGAGATAGTTGCCTGTCTCTCTATCCATCACTATCAGTGTGTCACAGAGATAGTTGTCTGTCTCTCTATCCATCACTATCAGTGTGTCACAGAGATAGTTGTCTGTCTCTATCCATCACTATCAGTGTGTCACAGAGCTAGTTGCCTGTCTCTCTATCCATCACTATCAGTGTATCACAGAGATAGTTGTCTGTCTCTATCCATCACTATCAGTGTGTCACAGAGCTAGTTGTCTGTCTCTCTATCCATCACTATCAGTGTGTCACAGAGATAGTTGTCTGTCTCTCTATTCATCACTATCAGTGTGTCACAGAGATAGTTGTCTGTCTCTCTATTCATCACTATCAGTGTGTCACAGAGCTAGTTGTCTGTCTGTCTATCCATCACTATCAGTGTGTCACAGAGATTGTTGTCTGTCTATCCATCACTATCAGTGTGTCACAGAGATAGTTGTCTGTCTGTCTATCCATCACTATCAGTGTGTCACAGAGATAGTTGTCTGTCTGTCTATCCATCACTATCAGTGTGTCACAGAGATAGTTGTCTGTCTCTCTATCCATCACTATCAGTGTGTCACAGAGATAGTTGTCTCTCTATCCATCACTATCAGTGTGTCACAGAGCTAGTTGTCTGTCTATCCATCACTATCAGTGTGTCACAGAGATAGTTGTCTGTCTGTCTATCCATCACTATCAGTGTGTCACAGAGATTGTTGTCTGTCTATCCATCACTATCAGTGTGTCACAGAGATAGTTGTCTGTCTGTCTATCCATCACTATCAGTGTGTCACAGAGCTAGTTGTCTGTCTGTCTATCCATCACTATCAGTGTGTCACAGAGATAGTTGTCTGTCTCTCTATCCATCACTATCAGTGTGTCACAGAGCTAGTTGTCTGTCTATCCATCACTATCAGTGTGTCACAGAGATAGTTGTCTGTCTCTCTATCCATCACTATCAGTGTGTCACAGAGCTAGTTGTCTGTCTGTCTATCCATCACTATCAGTGTGTCACAGAGCTAGTTGTCTGTCTCTATCCATCACTATCAGTGTGTCACAGAGATAGTCTGTCTCTCTATCCATCACTATCAGTGTGTCACAGAGATAGTTGTCTGTCTCTCTATCCATCACTATCAGTGTGTCACAGAGCTAGTTGTCTGTCTCTCTATCCATGTCTGTGATATATCACAGTGTGACAGAGTCAGTTGTCTGTCTCCCTATCCATGTCTATGATCATATCACAGTGTGACAGAACTAGTTGTCTGTCTCCCTATCTATGTCTATGATCATATCACAGTGTGACAGAATTGGTTGCCTGTCTTCCTGTCTATGTCTCTGATCATATCAAAGTGTGACAGAGCTAGTTGCCTGTCTCCCTATCCATATCTATGATCATATCACACAGTGTGACAGAGCTAGTTGCCTGTCTCCCTATCCATGTCTATGATCATATCACAGTGTGACAGAGCTAGTTGCCTGTCTCCATATCCATGTCTATGATCATATCACAGAGTGTGACAGAGCTAGTTGCCTGTCTCCCTATCCATGTCTATGATCATATCACAGAGTGTGACAGAGCTAGTTGCCTGTCTCCCTATCCATGTCTATGATCATATCACACAGTGTGACAGAGCTAGTTGCCTGTCTCACTATCCATGTCTATGATCATATCACACACTGTAACAGAGCTAGTTGCCTGTCTCCATATCCATGTCTATGATCATATCACAGAGTGTGACAGAGCTAGTTGCCTGTCTCCATATCCATGTCTATGATCATATCACAGAGTGTGACAGAGCTAGTTGCCTGTCTCCCTATCCATGTCTATGATCATATCACACA
>CM060308.1:2714974-2719974 GCA_030674185.1 Monoplex corrugatus | reverse complement strand
AATGGGTTCTGTCCATCGGTTTTGTTGTTGTTGTTGTTGTTGTTGTTGTTGTTGTCGTCGTCGTCGTTGTCATCATTATTGTTGTTGTTAGTGTTGTTGTTGTTGTTGTTGTTGTTGTTGTTTGTTGTTGTTGTTGTTGTTGTTGTCGTCGTCGTTGTCATCAACATTGTTGTTGTTAGTGTTGTTGTTGTTGTTGTTGTTGTTGTTGTCGTCGTCGTTGTTGTTGTTGTTGTTAGTGTTGTTGTTGTTGTTGTTGTCGTCGTCGTCATTGTCATCATCATTGTTGTTGTTAGTGTTGTTGTTGTTGTTGTTGTGTTGTTGTTGTCGTCGTCGTCGTTGTCATCATCATTGTTGTTGTTAGTGTTGTTGTTATTGTTGTTTCCTGTCTTTTTCTCAGTCTGCCTCCCTGAACAGTTCCCTGGAGGACTGATTTCAAAAGACGATTGGATCTTGTTCAATGTCCACACAAAGGCATTGTTCTTGTCTTAACTAAAGTCAGCCAATCTTTGTGTTATCCTTTTTTGTGCTGCTTGATGGTTTGGTGCACTTGTTCGTTTGTAATATGATCTGTGTATCTGATGTTTGGTATCTTGTGAAAGCATCTTCCTTCCAAAATATCAAACCTCAGATACATTGATCATCTCACTTGTTACAGAGAAAAAAATGGATATACAGGGGGGGTGCAAAAGTAGGTATACAGTAAGTATCGCATCATTATTATAATGCTTAATTCCGCTCTCGATTAGAGGAGTGTGTGAATACCGACGGCAAGCAGTTTGAGTATCCGAGGGATTTTAAGGCTGTGCTTGTTATTACATGTATATGCAATAGTTATTTGTTTACATAATAAATGCAATGACTATTGTACGTGTTTTCTTTTTTCATAACTGTATACCTACTTTTGCACCCCCCCTGTATGATATAATATGGATATATGATATAATATGGATATATGTTTATGGGAAAGCTGTTTACAGAGTGTGGCATTACTTACATCTCATTTTTCTTGACAAAAGAGTTGTCCCTGGACAAATTCTGTAGAAAAACCCACTTTTACAGATAAACAGATATACACACATACAGAAACATGAAAAAGGTGGCGATAACTCTGAAGCATTGTCTGTGGGGAGATTGCATAAACTTCATATTGGTAAGACTGTTGTGACAGAAAAAGAAAGATAAACACACATAGATAAATACATAATTTAATCAGAGGTGCATCTGATATAGTCACGAATATATTTCAGTGAACATAAGAATATCTGCAGACTTTAAGTGACCTAGGAGACCAAACAAAAATCACCAAAAACATCAATTATTATTCGTCCATTTTTCACCATGCCCATGCCAGCATGACAAACAGCTGCAGAGCGTCAAGCTGGAATCTACGTGGTCATTTGACAGAATTGTCTGACCATCAGCTCACACTGGACCATCACACAGCCAGCAATGAAACCTGTACATTCTCTAAGTTGTTATATCAAGGTTGTAACTGACCCCTGCCCTCCTCCCTCCCAAAGTGTGAATTTGCATCCTGATTTAGTTTAGAGTCTTCCAGGTTTGTCAGACGTCCTCGATTTATTCCTTCCAGGAAGACCACTGGTCCCACAAGGCTTAAACTTGGTGTGTGATGACCAATTCATTTTTCCCACTAGGACATGTTTTCATAAAGGGTTAAACATGGTGTATGAAGACTGTTTTATTCCTCCCAGTAAGATGTGTTTTCATAAAGGGTTAAACATGGTGTGTGGTGACTGTTTTACTCCTCCAAATAAGACATGTTTTCATAAAGGGTTAAACATGGTGTGTGTTCAGTGTTTTACTCCTCCAAATAAGACATGTTTTCATAAAGGGTTAAACATGGTGTGTGGTGACTGTTTTACTCCCCCAAATAAGACATGTTTTCATAAAGGGTTAAACATGGTGTGTGGTGACTGTTTTACTCCTCCCAGTAAGACATGTTTTCATAAAGGGTTAAACATGGTATGTGGTGACTGTTTTACTCCTCCAAATAAGACATGTTTTCATAAAGGGTTAAAAATGGTATGTGGTGACTGTTTTACTCCTCCAAATAAGACATGTTTTCATAAAGGGTTAAACATGGTGTGTGGTGACTGTTTTACTCCTCCAAATAAGACATGTTTTCATAAAGGGTTAAACGTGGTGTGTGGTGACTGTTTTACTCCCCAAATAAGACATGTTTTCATAAAGGGTTAAACGTGGTGTGTGGTGACTGTTTTACTCCTCCCAGTAAGACATGTTTTCATAAAGGGTTAAACATGGTATGTGGTGACTGTTTTACTCCTCCAAATAAGACATGTTTTCATAAAGGGTTAAACATGGTATGTGGTGACTGTTTTACTCTTCCCAGTAAGACATGTTTTCATAAAGGGTTAAACATGGTGTGTGGTGACTGTTTTACTCCCCCAAATAAGACATGTTTTCATAAAGGGTTAAACATGGTGTGTGTTCACTGTTTTACTCTTCCCAGTAAGACATGTTTTCATAAAGGGTTAAACGTGGTGTGTGGTGACTGTTTTTACTCCTCCCAGTAAGACATGTTTTCATAAAGGGTTAAACATGGTGTGTGGTGACTGTTTTATTCTTCCAAATAAGACATGTTTTCATAAAGGGTTAAACATGGTGTGTGGTGACTGTTTTACTCCCCCAAATAAGACATGTTTTCATAAAGGGTTAAACATGGTGTGTGGTGACTGTTTTACTCCTCCCAGTAAGACATGTTTTCATAAAGGGTTAAACATGGTGTGTGGTGACTGTTTTACTCCCCAATTAAGACATGTTTTCATAAAGGGTTAAACATGGTGTGTGGTGACTGTTTTACTCCTCCAAATAAGACATGTTTTCATAAAGGGTTAAACATGGTGTGTGGTGACTGTTTTACTCCCCCAAATAAGACATGTTTTCATAAAGGGTTAAACGTGGTGTGTGGTGACTGTTTTACTCCTCCAAATAAGACATGTTTTCATAAAGGGTTAAACATGGTGTGTGGTGACTGTTTTACTCCTCCAAATAAGACATGTTTTCATAAAGGGTTAAACGTGGTGTATGGTGACTGTTTTACTCCTCCAAATAAGACATGTTTTCATAAAGGGTTAAACATGGTGTATGGTGACTGCAGTCCAGATCACAGGAGCCAGTACAGACATCAAGCAGTGACCAAGTCAAGATGTTGAGTCATGTCGTGTCCCTGTCAGCAATGTCTACAGTGACAGATGTGAACACTACACCAACACGACCACATCCTCCAGTTTGTGATTGTATGCATCCTGGCTCACAATGAAGTGTACAATAATCCCCCAGACAACTGGACCAGGCGCCTTACACTGAATGGTATCCATAATAATAATAATTATAATTTATTTAGCGCAAAAAAAAATCTTGATGAAATCAAATCAAATCCAACCCCATCACCCTGAATAATTATCAACAGCAAAAAGACTACACTGATAATTACCCATCACCCCTTCTCCCTTGAATAATTGTCAACAGCAAAAAGACCACACTGATAATTATCCGTCACCCCTTCCCCCTGACTAATTATCAACAGCAAAAAGACCACACTGATAATTACCCATCACCCCTTCCCCCTGACTAATTATCAACAGCAAAAAGACCACACTGATAATTACCCATCACCCCTTCCCCCTGACTAATTATCAACAGCAAAAAGACCACACTGATAATTACCCATCACCCCTTACCCCCTAATTATCAACAGCAAAAAGACCACACTGATAATTACCTGTCACCCCTTCCCTCTTGAATAATTATCAGCAGCAAAAAGACCACACTGATAATTACCCATCACCCCTTCTCCCCTGAATAATTATCAACAGCAAAAAGACCACACTGATAATTACCTGTCACCCCTTCCCTCTTGAATAATTATCAACAGCAAAAAATCCACACTGATAATTACCCATCACCCTTCTCCCCTGAATAATTATCAACAACAAAAAGACCACACTGATAAGTACCCGTCACCCCTTCCCCCCTGAATAATTATCAACAGCAAAAAGACCACACTGAATTGTACAATGATCCTCTCCCTTCCCCCCCTCCCCCCCCCCGCCCCCCATCCCCCTGGCCAGACAACTGTCAACAGAAAGAAGATCAGGCGTCTTACACAAAATGGCGGTCTGCAGTCCCGCAGTGAATGACGTTCAGTGATACTGTTGGTGAACAGGGGGCTCAGCAGGAAGGGAGGTAACTGTAGGATCAATGACGATGCCCAGAGAGGAGTCTGTGTCGTCTGTCAGGATAATAAAGAACAGACAAAATGGCGGACCCTGTCTCCCTCCTCACACCACCTCAGCAGGACGCAGTGCCCTGTCTTTGATCATCTCCCTTTGACAAACAGTTACCTCCCTTTCGCAAGTCGCTCTTGAGTGGAGAGTCAAAAGACGATATGTTGTGTGGAAGTGATGACACACATACGCACTCACACAAATACACACACACGCACTCACACAAACACACACACACACACGCACACACACACACACACACACACACACACACACACACACGCACGCACGCACGCACCACACACACACACACACACACAAACACAAAATAAACACACACACACACATAAACACATACACATAAACACATGCACATAAACACACACACACACACACACACACACACACAGAGTGATCTTGTCAACCCCCCGCTGCTCTAAAAGCTCTAAGTGCTGTACCGCCCCAGGCTCAAACCCTGGCGCTAAAACACAAATTGACGGCACGCTGTCATGTGTGAGTTTACCGCCTTTGTGTGTGTGCATTGTGCAAGATGTTCATCTGATGATCACCTTAACACTGACAGCTTTGAAGGCCAGCCTGGCCCTGGGGCTAAAGATGCAGTGTACTCAGCGGGAGGTGATGTGATTTGTTCTGATCCTGTTCACATACACTTACAGTACTCCACTCCAGTTATCCTTTAACATCACCGGCATGTCTGTAACGGAAACACCA
>CM060308.1:2697474-2709974 GCA_030674185.1 Monoplex corrugatus | reverse complement strand
GGACATGACGAACACTGACAAAGGACATGACGAACACAAAGGACATGACGAACACAGACAAAGGACATAACGAACACTGACAAAGGACATGACGAACACTGACAAAGGACATGACGAACACTGACAAAGGACATGACGAACACAGACAAAGGACATAACGAACAGAGACAAAGGACATGACGAACACAAACAAAGGACATGACGAACACAGACAAAGGACATGACGAACACAGACAAAGGACATGACGAACACTGACAAAGAACATGACGAACACTGACAAAGGACATGACGAACACTGACAAAGGACATGACGAACACTGACAAGGGACCTGACGAACACAAAGGACATGACGAACACAGACAAAGGACATGACAAACACTGTCAAAGGACATGACGAACACAGACAAAGGACATGACAAACACTGTCAAAGGACATGAGGAACACAAACAAAGGACATGACGAACACTGACAAAAGACATGACAAACACAAAGGACATGACGAACACTGACAAAGGACATGACGAACACTGACAAAGGACATGACGAACACAAAGGACATGACGAACACGACAAAGGACATGACGAACACTGACAAAGGACATGACGAACACAGACAAAGGACATGACGAACACTGACAAAGGACATGACGAACACTGACAAAGAACATGACGAACACAGACAAAGGACATGACGAACACTGACAAAGGACATGACGAACACTGACAAGGACATGACGAACACTGACAAAGGACATGACGAACACTGACAAAGGACATGACGAACACAAAGGACATGACGAACACAGACAAAGGACATGACGAACACTGACAAAGGACATGACGGAACACAGTCAAAGGACATGACGAACACGACAACATGACGACCAGACAAGGACTGACGAACACTGACAAAGGACATGACGAACACTGACAAAGGACATGACGAACACAAAGGACATGACGAACACAGACAAAGGACATACGAACACAGAAGGACATGACGAACACAGACAAAGGACATGACGAATACTGACAAAGGACATGACGAACACTGACAAAGGACATGACGAACACTGACAAAGGACATGACGAACACGACAAAGGACATGACGAACACAGACAAAGGACATGACGAACACAGACAAAGGACATGACGAACACAAAGGACATGACGAAACACAAAGGACATGACGAACACTGACAAAGGACATGACGAACACAGACAAAGGACATGACGAACACTGACAAAGGACATGACGAACACTGACAAAGGACATGACGAACACACAAAGGACATGACGAACACTGACAAAGGACATGACGAACACTGACAAAGGACATGACGAACACTGACAAAGGACATGACGAACACACAAAGGACATGACGAACACAGACAAAGGACATGACGAACACACGACGACAAAGGACATGACGAACACGACAAAGGACATGACGAACACGACAAGGACATGACGAACACAGACAAAGGACATGACGAACACATGACAAAGGACATGACGAACACTGACAAAGGACATGACGAACACGACAAAGGACATGACGAACACAACATGACAAAGACGAACACATGACGAAACGACAGAACGAACCAAAGGACATGACGAACACAGACAAAGGACATGACGATACTGACAAAGGACATGACGAAAACTACAAAGGACATGACGAACACACAAAGGACATGACGAACACTGAAAGGACATGACGAACACGACAAAGGACATGACGAACACTGACAAAGGACATGACGAACACGACAAAGGACATGACGAACACAAAGGACATGACGAACACTGACAAAGGACATGACGAACACTGACAAAGGACATGACGAACAGACAAAGGACATGACGAACACTGACAAGACAATGACAACACTGACAAAGGACATGACGAACACGACAAAGGACATGACGAAACACTGACAAAGGACATGACGAACACATGACAAAGGACATGACAGAATCGAACGACAAAGGACATGACGAACACGACAAAGGACATGACGACACACGACAAATAGGAACATGACGACACGACACAAAAGGACATGACGAACACAGACAAGGACCAAGTGACGAACACGACAAAGGACATGACGAAACACGACAAAGGACATGACACGACACAAAGGACATGACGAACACTGACAAAGGACATGACGAACACGACAAAGGACATGACGAACACAAAAGGACATGACGAACACGACAAAGGACATGACGAACACACAAGGACATGACGAACACAGACAAAGGACATGACGAACACTGACAAAGGACATGACGAACACTGACAAAGGACATGACGAACAGACAAAGGACATGACTGACAGACATCACGACAAAGGACATGACGAACACTGACAAAGGACATGACGAACACAACAGGACATGACGAACACTACGGATGACGAACACAAGGACATGACGAACACTGACAAAGGACATGACGAACACGACAAAGGACATGACGAACACTGACAAAGGACATGACAACCAAGGGCATGACATGACAAAGGACATGACGAACACTGACAAAGGACATGACGAACATGACAAAGGACATGACGAACCTGACAAAGGACATGACGAACACAGATGACGAACAGACAAAGTGACGAACAGACAAAGGACATGACGACACGAAGGACATGACGAACACAAGAATGACAAACAGCAAAGGGCATGAGACGACAAAGACTGACGAATACAGACATGACGATGACGATAAACATGACAAGTGACTATGACAACGAAAGGCATGACCTGAAGACATGCTAAAGACATGACACTATGACAAAGACATGACGAACACTACAAGGAATGAGTAAACTGACAAAGGACATGACGACTAAAGCTGACGAACACAGGACTGACGAACACAGAATAGACATGGACGAAACACTGACAAAGGACATGACGAACACTAAAGGAATGACGAACACTGACAAGGACATGACGAAACTGACAAAGGACATGACGAACACTGACAAAGGACATGACGAACACAAAGGACATGACGAACACTGACAAAGGACATGACGATCACAAAGGACATGACGAACACTGACAAAGGACATGACGAACACAAAGGACATGACGAACACTGACAAAGGACATGACGAACACAAAGGACATTACGAACACTGACAAAGGACATGACGAACACAAAGGACATGACGAACACTGACAAAGGACATGACGAACACAGACAAAGGACATGACGAACACAGACAAAGGACATGACGAACACTGACAAAGGACATGTCGAACAAAGGACATGACGAACACTGACAAAGGACATGACGAACACTGACAAAGGACATGACGAACACAGACAAAGGACATGACGGACACAGATACCTTTGTGAAAACAGCTCCAGCACTGAATGTTTGGACCAGCGATACCTTTGTGCTGCCAGGCCTGGGTTGACAACATTCAGCATTTCAATCCCTGGTTCTGAAGTATAATGTCAAGTATGACCCCAACCTGATTGGATTGACACATTGTCCGTCTTCACCGTTTTCAGGTGGTGTTACTGTAGTATGTCTATAGATAGTGTTACTGTAGTATGTCTGTAGTCAATCCAGGTGGTGTTACTGTAGTATGTCTATAGATAGTGTTACTGTAGTATGTCTATAGATAGTGTTACTGTAGTATGTCTATAGATGGTGTTATTGTAGTATGTCTGTAGTCAATCCAGGTGGTGTTACTGTAGTATGTCTATAGATGGTGTTACTGTAGAATGTCTATAGATAGTGTTATTGTAGTATGTCTATAGATGGTGTTACTGTAGTATGTCTATAGATAGTCAATCCAAGTGGTGTTACTGTAGTATGTCTATAGATAGTGTTACTGTAGTATGTCTATAGATAGTGTTACTGTAGTATGTCTATAGATAGTGTTATTGTAGTATGTCTATAGATAGTGTTATTGTAGTATGTCTATAGATAGTGTTACTGTAGTATGTCTATAGATAGTGTTATTGTAGTATGTCTATAGATAGTGTTACTGTAGTATGTCTATAGATAGTGTTACTGTAGTATGTCTATAGATAGTGTTATTGTAGTATGTCTATAGATAGTGTTATTGTAGTATGTCTATAGATAGTGTTACTGTAGTATGTCTATAGATAGTGTTATTGTAGTATGTCTATAGATAGTGTTACTGTAGTATGTCTATAGATAGTGTTACTGTAGTATGTCTATAGATAGTGTTATTGTAGTATGTCTATAGTCAATCCAGGTGGTGTTATTGTAGTATGTCTATAGATGGTGTTACTGTAGTATGTCTATAGATAGTCAATCCAAGTGGTGTTACTGTAGTATGTCTATAGATAGTGTTACTGTAGTATGTCTGTAGATAGTGTTACTGTAGTATGTCTATAGATGGTGTTACTGTAGTATGTCTATAGATGGTGTTACTGTAGTATGTCTATAGATAGTGTTACTGTAGTATGTCTATAGATAGTGTTACTGTAGTATGTCTATAGATGGTGTTACTGTAGTATGTCTGTAGATGGTGTTACTGTAGTATGTCTATAGATGGTGTTACTGTAGTATGTCTATAGATGGTGTTACTGTAGTATGTCTATAGATAGTGTTACTGTAGTATGTCTATAGATAGTCAATCCAGGTGGTGTTACTGTAGTATGTCTATAGATAGTGTTACTGTAGTATGTCTATAGATAGTGTTACTGTAGTATGTCTATAGATAGTGTTACTGTAGTATGTCTATAGATAGTGTTACTGTAGTATGTCTATAGATAGTGTTACTGTAGTATGTCTATTGATAGTGTTACTGTAGTATGTCTATAGATAGTGTTACTGTAGTATGTCTATAGATAGTGTTACTGTAGTATTTCTATAGTGTTACTGTAGTATGTCTATTGATAGTGTTACTGTAGTATGTCTATTGGTAGTGTTACTGTAGTATGTCTATAGATAGTGTTACTGTAGTATGTCTATAGATAGTGTTACTGTAGTATGTCTATAGATAGTGTTACTGTAGTATGTCTATTGATAGTGTTACTGTAGTATGTCTATAGATAGTGTTACTGTAGTATGTCTATTGATAGTGTTACTATAGTATGTCTATAGATAGTCAATCCAGGTGGTGTCTCTATGGGTCAAGATCTTGCCCACGCTTATTGTTTCCCATACGTTCCAAAAAGTCCGTCTGTCTTCCATGTGATACTGAATATTCGTGCTGAGAATCGAAGAAGCACGGAACACACTTTGTAAGGATCATCACACTTAGGCAGCTTCCTTTGTGTTCATCTTACTTTTAATGATGTTGTACACTTTCCCTTCTTCAGGGATTTGCAGAGCATAGACAAGGTTACAGCCAAGATGTGGTTTCTCAGAAGAATGTTGAGAGTTCCATGGACAGCAAAGAAAAAAACGAGACAGTCTTGATGGAGGCAGACACAAGTAGATCACTCATAAGGAAGATTAGGAAAAGACAAGCAACATTTATAGGCCATTTTATGAGGAAGGGGGATTTGGAGCACCTGGTCACAACGGGAAAACTGGAGGGAAAGAGAGCACCAGGTAGACCCAGGGAGAGAATGCTGGACGGACTTGCAGAGTGGCTGGGGATGAGGAGGGTGGGGGAGATGCTGGGGGCAACGAGAGATAGAGATGGTTGGAAGTCCATGGTCGCCAACGCCATGCGGCAGGGCACCTGATGATGATGATGATGAGACAAAGTTAGGCCATTGACTTCTGTTTTATCTTTCTCTGCTTTTGACATTTCCAGGGCCATACATTTCTTTGCTGCTGACAAATAGAGAATGTCCCGTTAACATCAGGTCACTTGCTAAGTAAAAGAAAAATGTGATTAATTTGTATCAGTTGTATCTTCTTCACAAAGTCAGAACAAGTTTGAGACAACTGAAATACGCTTTCTAAGAAGAGTTACATAGACAAACGAGACAGTTTTGAAAGAGACAAATACAAGAAGAACATTAATGAAGAAGATTAGAAAAAGGCAAGCAACATTAATAGGACATTTTATGAGGCAAGAGACAGTAGAGCACCTGGTCACAACAGGAAAGCTGGAGGGAAAAAGAGCACCAGGTAGACACAGGAGAAAACATTGGGCGGACTTGCAGAGTGGATGAAGACAGAGAAGGTGGGAGATGTACTTGCAGTGCCAAAGGACAAATTCATATGGAGGGCCATGATCGCCACTGCCATGCTGCAGGGCACATGATGATGATGATGTGAAAAGAAGTTCTGGGTTGTTAGTCATCATCATCATCAGGTGCCCTGCCGCATGGCGTTGGCGACCATGGGCTTCCAACCATCTCTATCTCTCGCTGCCCCCAGCATCTCCCCCACCCTCCTCATCCCCAGCCACTCTGCAAGTCCGTCCAGCATTTTCTCCCTGGGTCTACCCGGTGCTCTCTTTCCCTCCAGTTTTTCCGTTGTGACCAGGTGCTCCAAATCCCCTTCCTCATAAAATGTCCTATAAATGTTGCTTGTCTTTTCCTAATCTTCTTTATGAATGATCTTCCTGTGTCTGCCGCCTTCTAGACTGTCTCGTTTGTTTTCTTTGCTGTCCATGGAACTCTCAACATTCTTCTTAGAAACCACATCTCGGCTGCCTCAATCTTGCTCTGTTGTTAGTTGTTAGTAGAATTGTATAATTATATTAATTGTAATTATGACACACTTGTCAGATACCAAGCGTGGTGTGTAGTGTCGATGTACGATCTGCCATCTGATGTCTGTGTGAGGGGACAGCACTAGATGTGGCATGACTCAGATAGTTACCTCCCCTGACTGATGACAGTACCGATAGTGTGTCATACACCTGGTTGCTCCCTTCCTGGGTGCACACACACTTTGTTTGTTCTGATATGTCAGCTGTACATGATACTTATCTCTTTAGTACATGTATATCTGTCTTTACGTGTTTGTCCTGATATGTCAGCTGTACATGATACTTATCTCTTTAGTACATGTATATCTGTCTTTACGTGTAGACTAGATCAGGTTACGGGCTTGGTATGCTGTAGCTGATATGTCATACACTTACTCTAAGGTGTCATTTTAATCGTTGTGACGATAGTCATCTCTGTGGTAGGCTCCTTAGCACAGACAGATCAATTTGTGAACACAAAGCACTATCCACTGATATGTCAGAGTTATCTTTGTGTCCATAATCATCTTTGTAGTAGGCTCATAAGTACAAACAAATCAATTTGTGAAAACAAACCACAGTCTACTGATAACTTGGCTTTGTATGGCAGTCTGTCATCTATTTAGGACGTATATGGCTTTTCTCACACTGGACGAAGCAGCAGGGAAGTTTCAGTCTTTTTCACTAATTTTTGTATTTGGTGTTTGTTTGTTTGTGATCTTACCCTTGACAAAGGCCAGTTGGCCACCAGTCGCTGTGGTGTAGTGGTTAACGCAACGGACTACCGACTGGAAAGTTGCGGGTTCGAATCCCCATCAGTACCTTCAAAAATCATTGTGGGATTTTTCGGCTCTAACCGGCTCCTACCCAAAGTTGGACGTGCTATGGGCTCATTGGGAAGACTGGGACCACACAGTCGAATCTCATCCATTCACGGATGCGTCATTGAGGGTGTTGCTCAAATCTTCTGACCAGCACCGCAGGTGTCTGTATCTCTCGGGCCTGGTTGACGCCAAGATATATTATGATAGTAAGCGTAGAGTACAGCCCTGTCTCGCAGTCTCAATCCTAGATGGAACTCCATAGCATCATGATTATCATCCTCATCGACATCATCATCATCGACATCATCATCATCGACATCATCATCATCGACATCATCATCATCGACATCATCATCATCGACATCATCATCATCGACATCATCATCATCGACATCATCATCATCGACATCATCATCATCGACATCATCATCATCGACATCATCATCATCGACATCATCATCATCGACATCATCATCATCGACATCATCATCATCGACATCATCATCATCGACATTATCATCATCGCATTGTAAAAACTGTGCCAGCTTCTGTGGCCATTCAGGTGCCGAAGAAAATGGGACGGATATAAAAAAAAAAAAAGGTGAGCGCAAAGGTAATCTCCCTGGGTGCGATGATCCTTAAAAAAAATTTTTAAAAAGGCCAGTTGGCCGAAAATTATCACTTGTCTGGTTGTACTAAATACGTGTTCTGAATCTTTTTTCTTTTGTTTTTTCCTGTTTTTTTGTGTGTGTTTTGTTTTGTTTTGTTGTTTTGTTTGTGTGTTTGTTTTGTTTTGTTTTGTTGTTTTGTTTGTGTGTTTGTTTTGTTTTGTTTTGTTGTTTTGTTTGTGTGTTTGTTTGTTTTGTTTTGTTGTTTTGTTTGTGTGTTTGTTTTGTTTTGTTTTGTCTTTACTGTTTCCTGTTTGCTTGAACGTGGGCAGTCACACTTGTTTTGGGTGTCTGTATGTGTGTCTAGGTTAGATCATACAATGATTCATATTCATCTCTTTCGTACATGTATGATGCTGGGAGAGAATGCTGGACGGACTTGCAGAGCGGCTGGGGATGAGGAGGGTGGGGGAGATGCTGGGGGCAACGAGAGATAGAGATGGTTGGAAGTCCATGGTCGCCAACGCCGTGCGGCAGGGCACCTGATGATGATGATAAATAACGACATTGATGATAGCAAAACTGATGATAACAATGGGTTTGGCTTGGTCCAACAGAAAATTAACGGGTTGACTGGCTCATAAAATAGACCTGTGGGCTTCACAACTAATGTCTCATGTTGAAATTCTGTGCAAGACATTTCCTTTTTTTCTGTCACTCACTTTGTTTCTGCCTTGCTCCTTTGCTTTCTGTCATTTCTTCCTATCATTTTCTGCCTTGCTGGTCCATTCACCTGTATATGTTCCACACTGCCTTATATACTTTTTATCAGGACTGATAACTGTGTACATGCACTAACTGCATTTTTGGCTCTAAGGAAATGTGATGCGTAGAAGCAGTTTTAGATAACTTAGGCCAGTGAACTTAGGACAGTTTTTTATACATGTTTTTGTGTCCTGAGTAACGTTTAGGTAACTTAGGACAGTTTTTTATACATGTTTTTGTGTCCTGAGTAACGTTTAGGTAACTTAGGACAGTTTTTTATACATGTTTTTGTGTCCTGAGTAACGTTTAGATAACTTAGGACAGTTTTTTATACATGTTTTTGTGTCCTGAGTAACGTTTAGGTAACTTAGGACAGTTTTTTTATACATGTTTTTGTGTCCTGAGTCACGTTTAGGTAACTTAGGTCAGGTTTTTATACATGTTTTTGTGTCCTGAGTCACGTTTAGGTAACTTAGGACAGTTTTTATATACATGTTTTTGTGTCCTGAGTCACGTTTAGGTAACTTAGGACAGTTTTTATATACATGTTTTTGTGTCCTGAAGCACGTTTAGATAACTTAGGCCAGTTTTTTATACATGTTTTTGTGTCCTGAGTCACGTTTAGATAACTTAGGACAGTTTTTTATACATGTTTTTGTGTCCTGAGTCACGTTTAGGTAACTTAGGCCAGTTTTTTATACATGTTTTTGTGTCCTGAGTCACGTTTAGATAACTTAGGACAGTTTTTTATACATGTTTTTGTGTCCTGAGTCACGTTTAGGTAACTTAGGTCAGTTTTTTATACATGTTTCTGTGTCCTGAGTAACGTTTACATTTGTATATGGTCGGTTTGTTTTTTAACCCTCTGGTGATAAACTGGACGAAGTGGACAACGCCAGGGACATACGCAGGCATGCATTATGTACGCAAATGTATTGACATGTTATTCAATTTCCTTTTACAGATTTTTTTTTTCTTTTTTTTTTTTTTTTCAGGGTCGTCGAGGCGTTGTGATGATTGTTGTCCTGGTACAGCTATGTGCAGTCGGCTGGACGTTAAACAACAACATTAATAATAATAGTACTGCATATCATCATCACCGTCATCATCACCGTCATCATCATCATCATCACCGTCGTCATCATCATCATCGTCATCATCACCGTCGTCATCATCTTCTTCATCATCACCATCATCATCATCATCATCATCGTCATCGTCATCACCGTCGTCGTCGTCGTCATCGTCGTCGTCGTCATCATCATTATCATCATCATCATCATCATCATCATCATCATCATCATCACCGTCATCATCATCATCATTATCACCGTCATCATCATCATCATCATCATCATCACCGTCATCATCATCATCATCATCTTCTTCTTCTTCTTCATCACCGTCATCATCATCATCATCACCACCATTATCACCGTCGTCATCATCATCATCATCTTCTTCTTCTTCATCATCGTCGTCGTCATCATCATCATCATCATCATCATCATCATCATTATCACCGTCATCATCATCATCACCGTCATCATCATCATTATTATCACCGTCACCGTCGTCATCATCATCATTATCATCATCACCACCGTCGTCATCATCATCATTATCATCATCATCACCGTCGTCATCATCATCATCATCATCACCGTCGTCATCATCATCATTATCATCATCACCACCGTCGTCATCATCATCATTATCATCATCATCACCGTCGTCATCATCATCATCATCATCACCGTCGTCATCATCATCATTATCATCATCACCACCGTCGTCATCATCATCATCATCTCACCTTACCACACCTGTCGGCGTCACCAGGTTCGGTGTTCTTGAAATTTGCAATCTGTTGGCCACTGATGAGTATTCCAGATTTTACAGCAAAGATGGTGCATTGCTTTTGGACCTTCTTTTCCAGCATGTTTTCTCCTGGAACATTGTCAATTCTGGGGGATTTTCTTGTTTTTAACTGCTTGGTGGCTGCTTCAATTTCATCATCATCATCATCACTCATATTAACAACTGGACTGTCTTCCATCATGTTAATGCTTCAAACGTATCTTCCATCATGTTAATGCTTCAAACGTATCTTCCATCATGTTAATGCTTCAAACGTATCTTCCATCATGTTAATGCTTCAAACGTATCTTCCATCATGTTAATGCTTCAAACGTCCTGGTGATGTCAGTTTAAGCTTTCTTAAAAGTCCCGCTCTTTCCCTCCCTTTTCCTTGCTTCAAAACGTTGCCATCACATTGGGTTTTTAACTTAAGGAATCTGCTAGCTAATTGCTGGCCGATTGGAGCTGAGCGCATATGGAAAGACATTGTCTGCGTGCGATGACTCCGTTTTGATCCAGGTTCTAGCTGCAGTATGTTGTACGACGTTCCCTCTCTGTCTGTGTAAAGTGTGTTAACATATTACTGTTCGTCGCAGTTCAAGTTGTTTTCCTAACCAAGACAGAACGAGGGAAAGCGTGTGTTAAAGCGTAAATAATCCAAGGGAAAGAACTGCGTAAAGTGTCATTATTCCACTGTATGTGTTTCTTCCCTTGGTTGTATTCGTGTGTGTATCTCTTTTTCTCTCTCTCTTCTCTCTCTCCTCTCTTTCTTCTCTCTTCTCTTCTCTCTCTCTGTGTTCTCTCTCTCCTCTTTCTCTCTCTCTCTCTCTCTCCCCTGCTCTCTCCCCTCTCTCTTCCTTCTGTCTCTCTCTCCTGTCTGTCTGTCTGTCTGCCTGTTGCTGCTGTCTGTCTGTGCTGCTGCTCTCTCTCTCTCTCTCTCTCTCTGCCTCTCCTCTCTCTTCTCTCTCCTCTCTCCTCTCTCTCTTCTCTCCCTGCTCTCTCTCTAGTTCTCTCTCCTGTGCTGTCTGTCTGCTCTCTCCTCTCTCTCCTTCCTGTCCTGTCTGTCTGCTGTCTGTCTACTGTCGCCTGGCTGGCTGGCTGCTGGCTGCGCTCCTCTCTCTCTCTCTTTCTCTCTCTCTCCCCCCTCTCTCCCCTCTCTCTCCCTCCCGCTCTCGTCTGTCTGCTCCTCTCTCTGTGTCTGTCTGTCTGCCTGCCTGTCTGTCTGCTGGCTCTCTCTCTCTCTCTGTCCTGTCTGCCTCCTGTCTCTCTCTCTCTCTTCTTCTGGCATCTGTCTAGTTCTCCTCCCTCTCTCTCTCTCTCTCTCTCTCTCCTCTCTCCTTCTCTGGCTCTCTGTCCGTCTGCTCTCTCTCTAGTTCTCTCTCTCTCTGTCTGTCTGTCTGTCTGCTCTCTCTCTCTCTCTCCTCTCTCTCTCTCTCTCTCCTCTCTCTCCTCTCTCTCTTATGAAAGTTTAAATAATAGTTGTAATTTCATCAAGTGAAAAGGCTTCTAACTGAATGCGTGATACTGTTATCATGCAGTTGAAAATGTATTTGTATTCTTAAAAGGTCTAGTGCACACACCGCATGCACGCACGCACGCACCTAAATGCTTGCTTACGCGGACGCACACACACACACACACACATCTGCATATATGTATAACATATGTTATGCATTCATGGTGAAATCTCATACTTTTTATTTTATGTGTGCGTTATTGTTATGGTTATGTTATGGTTGGAAGTCCATGGTCGCCAACGCCATGCGG
>CM060308.1:2684974-2692474 GCA_030674185.1 Monoplex corrugatus | reverse complement strand
TTGTGTGTGTGTGTGTGTGTGTGTGTGTGTGTGTGTGGTGTGTGTGGTGTGTGTGTGTGCTGTGTGTGTGTGTGTGTTGTGTGTGTGGGTGTGTCGGTAGTCGACAGGCCATGGCAGGTGCACGGCAGATGGCAGCGGCGGGCAAACATTCAGGGCGGGTTCAAAGTCCACAAACAACAGACAGACGGCAATATAGGGTACAACTATAAATAGCACTCACTGTCTCTGGCTGGCTGTCTGGCTGGCTGGCTATGTCTGTCTCTCTGTCTTTCTGTCTCTCTTTTTCTCTCCCTCTCTCTCTCTCTCTCTTTCTCTTCTCTTCTCCCCTCTCTCTCTCTTTCTTTCTTTCTTTCTTTCTCTCTCTTCTCTTCTCCTCTCTCTCTCCTTCTCCATCTCTCTCTCCTTCTCTCTCTCCCTCTCTCTCTCTCCTTTGCCCCCTCTCTCTCCCTGACTGTCTCTCTTACACACACATGCATACATCTGCATACAGAGCGCACAGACAGACAGGCACACACACACACACACTCACGCACGCACACACACACAACGTTCACACATACTCACAGACACACACACACACACACAAACACAAACATGCGGCTCACACAAACACACACACACAGATCATAGATACACACTCACAAACACGCACACTTCACAGACACACACAAATACACACGCATACTCACACACACACACACACACACACACACACACACAGAGTCATAGATACACACTCACAAACACGCACACCTTCACAGACACACACAAATACACACGCATACTCACACACACACACACTCACACACACACATATATATATGCTTTGTGATCCCCATCTATCAGCGCAAGCTCTGCTATTCATCCGCTACTGACACAATACATGCACTTTAATGTCAAGGAGCTTTTAAAGCCTTGCTCTACATATATCACTCTTCATACACACTTTAAATTATGTATATCCTCTCCTCCCTCACACGTAGATCACTTACCCCCCTCTGACGTTGTGTGTGTGTGTGTGTGTGTGTGTATGGTGTGTATGTGCGTGCGTGCGTGCGTGTGTGTGTGTGTGTGTGTGTGTGCGTGCGTGCGTGCATGTGTATGTGTGTGTGTGCGTGCGTGCGTGTGTGTGTGTGTGTGTGTGTGTGTGTGTGTGTGTGTGTGTGTGTGTGTGTGTGTGTGTGCACGGACGGTGCAGTTTAAGGTTTAGCAGGCTGCACACAAACCCACGCACACGTTCCACTGCCGGCCGGTGCAGTGAGAATTAGAAGTCTTGTTGATCAACAACGACACCCGTCGTTACGTCTTGTGTCTGTGTCTGTGTTTCAAGCCAGTGTCAGGAGGAGGGTGAGTGTGTGTGTGTGTGTGTGTGTGTGTGTGTGTGGTGCCAGAACAACAGTTACAAAGTTCTACTTCCAATGCCGGATTAAAACTAAGGAAGAACTGGACGTTCTCAGCGACCAACAGAAACTCAGGTAATGTTCACTGTTTCCGTGTGATAACATGATTCATGCGAAAAGTTGGTGTCAGTACTACAACAGCACTATGTCAACCTGGACCACGCCCTAAACACAAAAGTGAAAGTATTCATGTGACACACAGTTTGACTGAAGTGACGTGACTGAAGTGACGTGACTGAAGTGAAGTGACTGAAGTGAAGTGACTGGAGTGTCGTGACTGAAGTGAAGTGACGGAAGTGAAGTGACCTAAGTGACTGAAGTGACGTGACCTAAGTGACTGAAGTGAAGTGACCAGTGAAGTGACTGAAGTGAAGTGACCTAAGTGACAAGTGACTGAAGTGAAGTGACAGAAGTGAAGTGACTGAAGTGACGTGACTGAAGTGAAGTGACCTAAGTGACAAGTGACTGAAGTGACGTGACTGAAGTGAAGTGACCTAAGTGAAAGTGACTGAAGTGAAGTGACTGAAGTGACGTGACTGAAGTGAAGTGACTGAAGTAAAATGACTGAAGTGAAGTGACTGAAGTGACTGAAGTGAAGTGACTGGAGTGAAGTGACTGAAGTAAAGTGACTGAAGTGAAGTGACTGAAGTGAAGTGACTGGAGTGAAGTGACCTAAGTGACAAGAAACTGAAGTGACGTGACTGAAGTGACAGAAGTGAAGTGACAGAAGTGAAGTGACTGAAGTGAAGTGACTGAAGTGACGTGACTGAAGTGACAGAAGTGAAGTGACAGAAGTGAAGTGACCTAGGTGACTGAAGTGAAGTGACTGAAGTGAAGTGACTGAAGTGAAGTGACTGAAGTGAAGAAATGACCAAAGTGAAGTGACTGAAGTGACAGAAGTGAAGTGACCTAGGTGACTGAAGTGAAGTGACCAAAGTGAAGTGACTGAAGTGACAGAAGTGAAGTGACCTAGGTGACTGAAGTGAAGTGACTGAAGTGAAGTGACTGAAGTGACAGAAGTGAAGTGACCTAGGTGACTGAAGTGAAGTGACTGAAGTGAAGTGATTGAAGTGACAAAAAGTGAAAGTGAAGTGACAGAAGTGAGTGATAGTGACTGAAGTGATGATGAAGTGAAGTGACGAAGTGAAGTGACTGAGTTGAAATGAGTGACTGAAGTGAAGTGACCAAGTGAAGTGACTGAAGTGACAAAGTGACAGTGACTGAGTGACTAAGTGAAGTGACAAGTGAAGTGACTGAAGTGACGAAGTGAAGTGACCTAGGTGACTGAAGTGAAGTGACTGAAGTGAAGTGACTGAAGTAGTGAATGCGAAGTGACAGAAGTGAAGTGACCTAGGTGACTGAAGTGAAGTGACTGAAGTGAAGTGACAAGTGAAGTGACTGAAGTGAAGTGACAAGTGAAGTGACATGAAGGACTGAAGTGAAGTATGAAGTGACAGTGACTGAAGTGAAGTACTGAAGGATGAAGTGAAGTGAGAAGTGAAGTGACTAAAGTGAAGTGACCAAGTGACAGTGATGAAGTGATAGTGAGTGACTGAAGTGAAGTGAAGCGTGATAATTAGGATGGTGTTAACCTGCACATCAGCCATTTTCTCCTCCTCGTCGCCACGTTTGTCAACTTTTTTTCTTTTCTTTTCTCTTTATTTATCTATTGTGGATGATGTTGTTGATGTTTGTTTTGGTGTGGGTGTGGTGGTGGTGGTGGTGGTGGTGGTGGTGGTGGTGGTGGTGGTGGTGGTTGGTGGTGGGGTTTTCCAAACGTTGTGCATTTATTCTTCGTTGTATCAAAAGTTTAAGTACGCTTGGCAAAGGCCAGTTCGATATAAATGTGTACCTGTGTTGTTGTTGTTTTTAAATATTTATTGAATATGTATTCTGATTCTGTGTGTGTGTGTGTGTGTGTGTGTGTGTGTGTGTGTGTGTGTGTGTTGTGTGTGTGTGTGTGTGTGGTATGTGTGTGTGTTGTGTGTGTGTGTGTGTGTGTGTGTGTTTGAGTTCCTACAGATTTATGTTATGTGTTTATACTACGTTTTGAGTTTTCAGTTTGTTCAAGAAGGATTCATCACACCCAGACAACTGCTTATGCGCTCTATCCAAATCTGTCAGCAATTATCTGGCAGACTCCCTTGAGCCAGCGCAAAAACCCACTGTGCTAATAAAGCCTGGAAATCGGTAGGGAGGGGAGGGGAGGGGGGAGAGTAGAACGGGACCAAAAAACAAAACAGAAAAGGCAAAAAACAAAAAAAACAAAAACTGTCCATGCCGAGATTCAAACCCCGGACCTTTGCTTCATCAGCATAGTGCTCTATACCACTGAGCCAACGGCCCTTAACCTTTGACTCCGCACCCTGTCCACCAGCATCCTACATTGTCAAATATGCTAGCAAAATCAAACACTTAACGCTTCGACTCCCTCACCCTATCCACCAGCTTCCTCCACCAGCCACCAGCTTCCTGAAGGAAGCTGTAGGACAGGGTGAGGGAGTCAAAGGGTTAAATTTTTGCAGCTGGTGGATAGGATGCGGGAGTCAAAGGGTTCAGGTTTTTGCTGTTGGAGGATAGGGTGCGGGAGTCAAAGGGTTAAGTTTTTGCAGTTGGTGGATAGGGTGGGAGTCAAAGGGTTCAGTTTTTGCAGTTGGTGGATAGGGTGCGGGAGTCAAAGGGTTAAGGTTTTGCAGTTGGTGGATAGGGGTGGGAGTCAAAGGGTTCAGTTTTTGCAGTTGGTGGATAGGGTGCGGGAGTCAAAGGGTTAAGGTTTTGCAGTGGGTGGATAGGATGCGGGAGTCAAAGGGTTAAATTCTACAGGTAGTGAAGTTTGCAATGTGTTGTGTGAGAGTCTTTGATCTTTTTGTTTCTGTCCATGGGTGTCCAGAGGAGGGTGGGGGAGATGCTAGGGGCAACGAGTGATAGAGGCAGATGGAAGTCCATGATCGCCAACGCCATGCGGCAGGGCACCTGATGATGATGATGATGATGATGTGTGAGAGTTGTTGGGGCGCTGGTTGTTTTGCTGACTGGAAGCTGCCGGGTTTTTAACAGGCGAGGAACAAAGAACACACCTTGTTGTTACGCGTGTAGTCCCCGTCTGCTGGCATTGACGATGTTAATGATCTTTTGGTACCGACTTCCACAACAACTGTTTCGTCATATGACCGACCAGGTAGCCGGTTATAAATTGATCACTACACAGTGACGTGCTACACACGCGGATGTGTGTCTGTGAACTGGGAGTGTGGGGAAGCGTGTAATTAGGTCACTAAGTGTCAGTGTCCTACTTTCTCGCACAGCGCGCGCGTGACCTACTTTGTAATGGCGGCAGTACTGGTGCTTGGTAGTGGCGGGAATAGTAGTGGCGGGAATAGTCACATGGCTTTGTAATGATGCAACAATCAAACTGGGCGCGGGTAACGCAAGTGGCCAAGATGTCAGATTTTCCAGTCACAAGGTCTGGGGTTCCATCCTGCCTGGGTGGGTACCTCCCGTCTGGTGGGTAAAGGATGGAGATTTTTCCCGTCTCCCAGGTCAACATAACATGTGTTCAAGCCTATTAGTGTCTAAACCCCCCTTCCTGTGTGTAATATACGCTTGCAGAATGTTAAAATATGCACGTTAAAGATCTGTAAATCATATCAACGTCTAGTGGCTTATGGAAATATGCACGTTAAAGATATCAACGTCTAGTGGCTTATGGAAATACGCACGTTAAAGATCTGTAAATCATATCAACGTCTAGTGGCTTATGGAAATATGCACGTTAAAGATCTGTGAATCATTTCAACTTCTAGTGGCTTATGGAAACAAGAACACACTCAGCATGCATGCCCACCGAAGGAGGCGAATGCAGACAGAATTTTTGCGTAGGCTGAAGGAGTCTCGCAGGTGGCAGAATTGGCTGGAGCGTATATATGGAATTGTCAAAGTATGATGAATCCCTCAGACTCTAAATTTCTAGACTTCGTTTATTCATCTAGTTGTTATTTTTGTATTTATTCAGTCATTTATTTATTCATTTATTTATTTATTTATTTATTTATTTATTTATTTATTTGTTTGTTTGTTTATTGATTTATCTATATATCTGTTCATTTATTCATAGCTTTCGAATATTCTTGGATGCGAGTATACACGGGGTTGCAAAAGTAGGTATACAGTTATGAAAAAAGAAAACACGTACAATACTCATTGCATTTATTATACAAACAAATGAATATTGCATATACATGTAATAACAAGCACAGCCTTAATCCCTCAGAAACTCAAACTGCTTGCCGTCGGTATTCACACACTCCTCTAATTGAGAGCGGAATTAAGCATTATGATAATGATGTGATACTTACTGTATACCTGCTTTTGCACCCCTCTGTATAGTTTGTTTTGCCCACACTATGCATGGCATGGCATGCTGCACAGTCTGCATATTTCGTCTTTGGTGGGTATGCACGCTGGGTGTTCTCGTGTTTCTAAAGGCCACCCAACACTGACATGACTTACAGGATCTTTAACGTGCATGTTTGATGTTTTTCGTGTGTATAGACACAAGGGGTGTTCAGGCACTAACAGTACATGTTTGGTGTTTTTCCTGTGAAAAGACACAAGGTATGTTCAGGCACTAACAGTACATGTTTGGTGTTTTTCCTGTGAAAAGACACAAGGTATGTTCAGGCACTAACAGTACATGTTTGATGTTTTTCCTGTGTATAGACACAAGGGGTGTTCAGGCACTAACAGTACATGTTTGGTGTTCTTCGTGTATATAGACACAAGGACAGTTCAGGCACTAACAGGTCTGTACCCTCTACCCACGGGGGGGTGGGGGTGGAGATCCCCAGGTAGGATGGAACCGAGACCTTTCAAACAGCAATCCAACATCCTACCCGCTTGACTTCAGCAGTTATGGAGGGTAAAGTGTAATGCCGGATAGAGCAGACTGGTAGTTAGTTACCCAGCAGGGCGGACTATCTGTATGATCAGCTCTGGGCCCCACACACCACAGACACACAGCCCTTAGACAGACAGACACACAGACAGACACACAGACAGAGGGGCAGACGATTGTTACGAAATGAGGCAGCTGCATACCAATCTCTCTCTCTCTCTCTCTCTCTCTCTCTCCTCTCTCTCTCTCTCTCTCTCTCTCTCTTCTCTTTCTCTCTCTCTCTCTCTTTCTCTTTCTCTCTCTCTTTCTCTCTCTCTCCCAACAAAGCATCACTGTTATTGCAATTGTCATTCTCTCTCTTTCTTTCTCTCTCTCTCTTTCTCTCTCTCTTCCTTCCCCTCTCTCTCTCTCTGTCTGTGTGTGTGTGTGTCTTTGTGTGTGTGTGTGTGTGTGTCTGGTGTGTGTGTGTGTGTCTGTGTGTATGTGTGAGTTCTGTGTGTGTGTGTGTGTCTGTGTGTATGTGTGAGTGTCTGTGTGTGTGTGTGTCTGTGTGTGTCTGAGTCCTTGTGTGTGTGTGTGTGTGTGTCTTTGTGTGTGTGAGTGTCTGTGTGTGTGTGTGTGTGTGTCTGTGTGTGTCTGTGTGTGTGTCTGAGTCCTTGTGTGTGTGTGTGTCTTTGTGTGTGTCTGTGTCTGTGTCTCTGTGTGTGTGTATGTGTGTGTGTCTGTGTGTATGTGTGTGTGTGTATGTCTGTGTGTGTGTGTGTGTGTGTGCGCGCGCCTGTGGCGTGGCTGCTGTGTCAGACGTTGACCTGTCTGCCTTCAGTCCCAGACGTGTGTGCCGGTATCGTGTGCCGCCTTGGCTTGCACGTGAGTACAGACGATTAGCCTAGTTAAGCCTAGATTTTATATATACACACACAGCTCTTCTGTCTAGCTGTGCTAACTCCAGGAACATTTCACTGATGTGTTCTTTGTGGCCCATGTTTAGTAATATGCTCTCTATAATTTTCCATTGCTTTTATTCTTTCTCCCCATTTATAGCCTGTGCGTGTGTGTGTGTGCGTGTGTGTGTGTGTGTGTGCGTGCGTGCGTGCGTGCGTGTGCGTGCGTGCGTGCGTGTCTGTTTTAGCGCTTAGATTTGATTTTATCAAGATTTTGCGCTATATAGGTAGAAAGAAACTCTTGGGAGAGCTAGACAACAGAAGG
>CM060308.1:2662474-2674974 GCA_030674185.1 Monoplex corrugatus | reverse complement strand
ATAACTGTACATAGCACGGCTCAACGCATTGTACGTTGGTTCATATCTTTATTTAACCGCCATATCTCGGGAAGGGCCTTTTCTCGGTGATCTCCCTTAGTCGCTTACGATAATAACCAAAGAAGACAAATGTTACATCCCCCTTATTTTGTAATAATTTGATCCAGGAAATTAAAGTCCTTCTGGATGCAAGTACAACAAACTTACACTTTAGCTTTAACTTGAACTTGAATTCTTAGCCTAAAATTTGCTGGCTGCAATTAAAACTAAAAGTTGCACTCAAACTTTAAACTGCCTAAACTTTGGCACAAGAACATGACTAGACACAACTCATAATATTGTTACAACAATGGGATGTCATGGCACGCAGGCCTAGGGGCAACTAAAACAATAACACTACAGCAAAACAAATAAATCAAGAGTCCATGAAATTTCACTTTCATGCTTTTCCTAGTGAATTCATGTAGTGCTTGGTTGCATGTGTATCTGAGTATTACAAGTCCAACTTTTTCGGGGGCTTCACTGCTCGGCCACTGCTGGTCTGGCGAGGCTGGTTGGTGGAGGCAGCCAGTCTCTCCTTGGTGTTTGGTCTCGGTGGAGATGCAGGTGGTGAGGCGGATCGCGGCTCGGGTCCTGGTGCTGGTGAGGGTGCAGGAGCTGGTGTTGTCGCTGGTATTGGCCTCAAATGACGTCGGTTCCTTCTTAATGAGGCGCCGCTCGCAGTCTGTATGTTGTATGACTTGTGTGCGTTGGTCTGCGTCACTTTGGCAGGTTGCCATTTGCCACTGTCCTGCTGGACTGCAACGTGGTCTCCAGTCTTCAGAGGAGCCATCTGCTGGGCTGTCCTGTCGTAGTAGAATTTCTGGCGTTGTTGGATCTTCTCCCGTTGTTTCTGGAAACTCGAATGACTGGTGGTTTGGGGCTGCAGCAGGTTTTGGTAGGTTGGGAGGATGGACCTCAGTTTCCGGCCCATTAGTAGCTGTGCTGGAGAAGCCATGTTGTCGATGGGGCTGTTCCTGTACTGTAGGAAAAAAAGTCACAGGAAAAAAAGTCACAGAAAAAAAGGCACAAAATTGAGTAGGAAAAAAAGTCACAGGAAAAAAAGTCACAATCAAACAAAGCCTTCAAGTCAAGTTTATTTCATCTGAGCAGGATAAAATGTCATAGATTCAAGATAGTCAGTAAACGATTTTTAAAACTGCAACAATACCAGTCTAGCTCCTCTAGCTATATGCAGACCCCACTCATATGCATCAATTAAGATTAGGTCTCTCTCTCTCTCTCTCTCTCGCTCTCTCTCTCTCTCTCTCTCTCACACACACACACACACACACACACACACACACACACACACACACACACACACACACAGGCACATACTTTTTGTTGTAGAAGAGAGTACATCACACAGCTCTGTCTCACTCACTTTGAGGGTAAAGGTGCAGAATTCACGTGTCTCTGTTCAGCCTGATATTCCAGCTAACTCCTCGAAGAAGTTCCTCGACAGACTTCCTCCCATCCCGTTAGTGCTCAGGGAGAGTGTTCTTATGTCGAACACTTGTACACACACACTCTCTCTCTCTCTCTCTCTCTCTCTCTCTCTCTCTCTCTCTCTCTCTCTCTCTCTCTCTCTCTCTCATCTCTCATCATCACGCGGAAGTGTTACTCGCGGTAGTGTTACACTCGTGATAGTCTTACACGCGGTATAGCTATAGCTTTACAGGTATAGCTGTGACTTTTTTTCTGTGACTTTTTTTCTGTGACTTTTTTTTCCTGTGACTTTTTTTCCGATTACCACTCTAGTATGCTCAGCAAGGGGTTGTAGTGGGTGATCTTGGCTTTTTCAAGGATCCTCTTGCATATCTGGACATAGCGCTCGGCCAGGCCGTTTGATTGGGGGTACTTGGGACTGCTTGTAACATGATGAAAATCCCATGCTTCAGCAAACTGTGCAAATTCCTCAGAGGAAAACTGGGGGCCATTGTCTGTGAGGAGGGTCTGTGGTATCCCTTGACGGACAAAGTGCGCCGATAGTTTGCGGATCACAGCTGTTGAGGTGGTAGTAGGTAACTGGTCAACCTCAAAATAACGACTGTAGTAATCCACTGTTACCAGGTAGTTTTTGTTGTCCCACTGGAACAGGTCTGCTGCTATCTTTTGCCACGGATAAGAGGGAATCTCGTGGGAGGTCATCGGTTCCTTGGGGTTGCTGTTCTGGTGTATCTGGCATGCCTGGCAGTGCTGGACTGTCTTCTCTATGTCGGCAGAAAGTCCAGGCCAGAACAAAATGTCTCGTGCTCGCTGTTTGCATTTTTCCATCCCCAGGTGGCTAGAGTGGATTTTCTTGAGCATCGTTGGTCTCAGTAGGCTGGGTACAAATATCTTGTGGCCTTTGAAAATGATGCCATCCATTATGGACAGCTCATCTCTGTGGTTCCAGAGGCTTAGGGCGCTTGTATGGCAGTCTTTTCTGTCTTTAGGCCAGCCGTCCTGGATGTACTGTTTGACATGGTGCAGGCTGACATCTTTCTTGGTTTCTTCCTGCAGCTCTGCCATTTTTCGGTCACTGACAGGAAGGTTTTGCAGTACAGCATGTATATGGAGGTCAAGCTTCAGGTCGTCTCTGTCGTTATCAGAGTCATTCTGGACATATCTCCGGGACAGGGCATCTGCAACGGGGATCGATTTTCCTGGTACATACTGAATGTGCAGCTTGCATTTTTGCAGTTGGAGCAACATCCGCTGGAGTCTTGGTGGTGCTGCTGACACGGGCTTTTTGGTGATTGATTCCAGGGGCTTGTGGTCTGTTGAGACTTGTATCTCTTTGCCATATATGTACTGGTGGAACCTTCTGCACCCGAACACGATGGCATAGAGCTCTTTTTCTATTTGGGCATATCTTTGCTCAGTTTCAGTCAACGCCTTTGAAGCGTAGGCTACTGGTCTGCCATCTTGGAAGATTGCTGCTCCCAATCCTGACTTTGATGCATCTACTTCGAGTCTGATTTCTTTCTTGGGGTTGTAGTAGGCTAGTACTGGTTCACTGGTTAGTGTTTCTTTGATTTTCTCTAGTGCAGCCTGCTGCGGTTTGTCCCAAATGAAATCCACCTCCTCTTTGAGGAGCTCCCTCAGCGGTTTGGTCAAGTCAGACATCTTGGCGAATTTGGACAGGTATGTGATCAGACCTAGCAGCGTCTGTAGCTCTTTTTTGTCTGTTGGCGGAGGCATGTCTTTGATCGCTGCAACCTTCTTGGGATCAGGCTTGACGCCTTCTGCCGTTATCAGATGCCCCAAATACTCCACTTGCTGGGTTCCAATGACAATCTTCTCTGGGTTCAACTTGAGGTTCTTCCTTGCGGCTCTGTCAAGTGTTGCTCTGAGATTCCTGTCATGCTCTTCCTGTGTTTCTCCTGTTATGAGGATATCGTCGACGAGTACGGCGACGCCAGGAAGACCTTCAAAGACCGCATCCATCCTCATCTGGAACTCATCTTGGCTGCTGATGAGCCCAAATGGCATTCGCAGGAAGCGATATCGCCCAAAGGGAGAGTTAAACGTGGTCAGGTATGAGGACTCATTGGAGAGCTTGAGTTGCCAATACCCTGACTTGGCATCCAGTTTTGAGAAGTAGCGTGCTGTGGAGATCCGTGCAAGGGCATCTTCCAGAGTAGGCATTGCGTAGTGGGGCCTTCTGATGTGTTCGTTTAGGTCTTTTGGGTCCAGGCACAGTCGGAGTTTCCCGTTGGGTTTCTCGACTATTACTAACGAGTTGACCCAATCTGTGGGTTCTTCCACTTTTGCAATGATGCCATCAGCTTCCATGGTTAGCAGTTTTTTTTCAGCTTGTCACGTAGGGCGTGGGGAACACGGCGTTGTGGGTGTATGACTGGGATTGCGTTAGGTTTCAGCCGGATGTTGACATCATCTTCTAGTGAACCCATTCCTGTGAACAAGTGTCTGTACTGGTTCAGGATGGTTTCTCTCGTCAGAGGTTCGTTGCTGTTGACTGACAGGACCAGTTTGATCAGGTTCAGCTGTATGGATGTCTGGAGACCAATGATTGGCTGTGAGCTTGTGTCAACGACACAGAAACATCCCTTATAGCAATTCTTTTTGTAAGTCGCACTGATGCGGATGCAACCCACCGTTTTAAGCTGTTGTCCAGTGTAACTTGTGAGCTTGTGAGGACATTTCTCGAGTGGAGGTGGTTTTTTCAGTTTCCGGTACGAAGATGCTGGTAGTATGTTGGCTTGGGCTCCAGTGTCTATTTTAAATCGGATGCTGTTTTCTCCAATCTGTATGTCTGCGTATGCTGTGTCTGGCTTGTCTTTCCCTGATGCTATTGTGTCGATATACACCTCTGGTTCGCTGTCATCGTCTTCTTCATCTTCCACGGTGTGGACTGTTTTCTTCTTTTGTTTTCTTTTGGTTCTACACATCTTCTCATAGTGATTTTTCTTGCCACAGAAGTGACATTCTTGACCAAAGGCTGGGCATTCTTTCTTGCCATGTTTTGTTCCACAATTTCTGCACAAGAAAGTTTTCTTTTGCTTTTCTTTGTCTTCCACTTCTTTGACTTTGCTTCTCCTGTCATGTCTTTGCAGGCTGTCAACGTGACTGCTGCTGGCCATTTGTTTTAAATGTTTCTTGGTGGTTTCATGGCAGTTTGCGATTTCCAGAGCTTTGGCTAGCGTGAGGGCATCCCCTTCGTTTAGGAGTTTCTCCCGCAGATCTTGTGACTGTATTCCGCAAACCAGCCTGTCACGTACCATCTCTTCTGGTTTTTCATAGGCACAGTCTCTGACGAGATTTCTGATTCTGTCACGAAAAATTCGAACGCTTCTTCTGGTTTCTGTCGTCTTTCCTGAAAGACATATCGTGCAAAGACAGTGTTCTTTCTTGGAGTGCAGTGCTTCTTGTATTCTGCTCTTATGTTTTCCAGATTTTTCCCTTGGTCTTCTGTCCAGTTCCATGACCTGTATATTTCTCTTCCTTGCTCACCTACCCAGATCCTGAGATAAGCGCATCTCTCTTCTTCGTTGGCTCTCTTGAGTGGACCCATGAACATCAGCTGTGCGTGTTCTTCAAATTTGTTCCACTCTTCGGCAAGGTTTGCTGCTTGCCAGTTCATGGTTGGGTGCTGCATTTGTGGTGTTGCCATGACGGTCCGTACCACTGTGCTACAACTCGAATTGCCTACCTCGAATTGATTTGCCTACTTCGTTGAAGGTTTATGCAAGAATGTGCAGCTTGCCACCGCTGCAAAGTAGTCGACACACACTGCACCAGTCCTCCAACCAGTTTCGGACTAGCAGGAGGGGTCTGCCGCTGTCTATGCGTCAAATACTCGGCACGTGGTCGGTTTACAGAGATAACTATCGGAGTACGTAATATCAATTATACAGTCGGTAACTGCGTGTATGAATTTCTCCGACTTTGCGAGAATCTACTCACTTGTCTCTCCTGTTTACTACAGTTCTTGGGCGACGGGGTCTTTATGTACTTTGTGACACCATGTTGTGTTATGGTTTGTGGTTGATAACTGTACATAGCACGGCTCAACGCATTGTACGTTGGTTCATATCTTTATGTAACCGCCATATCTCGGGAAGGGCCTTTTCTCGGTGATCTCCCTTAGTCGCTTACGATAATAACCAAAGAAGACAAATGTTACACGTGTGTGTATGTATGTAAGTGTAGATGTATGTATGTACGTGTGTGTATGTATGTAAGTGTAGATTATGTATGTACGTGTGTGTATGTATGTAAGTGTAGATGTATGTATGTACGTGTGTGTATGTATGTAAGTGTAGATGTATGTATGTACGTGTGTGTATGTATGTAAGTGTAGATTATGTATGTGCGTGTGTGTATGTATGTAAGTGTAGATGTATGTATGTACATGTGTGTATGTATGTAAGTGTAGATGTATGTATGTATGTGTGTGTATGTTTTAAGTGTAGATGTATGTATGTACGTGTGTGTATGTTATGTAAGTGTAGATTATGTATGTACGTGTGTGTATGTATGTAAGTGTAGATGTATGTATGTACGTGTGTGTATGTATGTAAGTGTAGATGTATGTATGTACGTGTGCGTATGTATGGAAGTGTAGATATATGTATGTACGTGTGTGTATGTATGTAAGTTTAGATGTATGTATGTACGTGTGTGTACATGTATGTATGTAAGTGTAGATGTATGTATGTACGTGTGTGTATGTATGTAAGTGTAGATGTATGTATGTACGTGTGTGTATGTATGTAAGTGGAGATGTATGTATGTACGTGTGTGTATGTTCATGTAAGTGTAGATGTATGTATGTACGTGTGTGTATGTATGTAAGTGTAGATGTATGTATGTACGTGTGTGTACATGTATGTATGTAAGTGTAGATGTATGTGTGTACGTGTGTGTATGTATGCAAGTGTAGATGTATGTATGTACGTGTGCGTATGTATGTAAGTGTAGATGTATGTACGTGTGTGTATGTATGTAAGTGTAGATGTATGTACGTGTGTGTATGTATGTACGTGTGTGTATGTATGTACGTGTGTGTATGTATGTAAATGTAGATGTATGTATGTACGTGTGCGTATGTATGTAAGTGTAGATGTATGTATGTACGTGTGTGTATGTATGTAAGTGTAGATGTATGTATGTACGTGTGCGTATGTATGTAAGTGTAGATGTATGTATGTACGTGTGTGTGTGTATGTAAGTGTAGATGTATGTATGTACGTGTGTGTATGTATGTAAGTGTAGATGCATGTATGTACGTGTGTGTATGTATGTAAGTGTAGATGTATGTATGTACGTGTGTGTATGTATGTAAGTGTAGATGTATGTATGTTCGTTCGTTATTTCTTTTAACGTCTATTCACATATGTGCTTTTAGACGGGAAAAAAAAAAAAAAAAAAAAAAAAAAAAAAAAGGTGCGTAAGGGATGAATGAATCTATGTAATCATGAAGGCATTGTATCAATTAAGGTAACAATTAATGTAACATCAAACAAATTAACGAACAAAAGAAAAACAATCAGAACATTATAACAGTCAGGCTTCATCGGATTTCTCGGGGCTATGTGGGAGTTACAGGTATAAAACAGTTGGGCTGAATCAAAGAAAACGACCTACAGGACTGTGCAGTAAACGTCTAGCAATGTGTAAATACAGAGTGAAATCAGTATGTTTCTGTTTTAAGTTTGTAAATGACGCAGGGAAATAAGGTCGCATTCGCTGACAACACAAAAGGTGATCAACTGTTATAAAATCACCACAGATACATTTGATGGTTTTACTAAATTTAGTTCGAAGTGAATTGAGAGTTAATCTGTAAGCTAAAGTTATCTCTTGTCTTGTAAAACCCTGGTAAGTTACCGAGAAGGGGCGAAGGTCACATTGCGCTTTTACTTTGTTTTCTAATATAGCATTCATTTCATGTTCAGACAGTGGTAAATCAAGTTTAGTACTGCCAGCCCTATTCATTGCTGCATTTTTTGCTATTCTGTCGACCCGGTCGTTAAAAAGGATACCACAGTGTGATGGGATCCAACAAAAAGTAACCTGTGTATTATTTGTTATTAAACAATGAATTAGAAATTTTATCTCAAATATTAACGAACTATTTACTTTATGTTCGCAACATTTTAAGGATTGTAATGCAGATTTCGAATCTACACATAATAGGATACTAAACAAAGTTATGGGTAGATCTACTATATATTTCAGTGCCATTAGGATGGCAACTAATTCAGAAGTGAAGATTGAATGTCCCTGTCCTAAAGAGTAAGCCTTTTCTACTTTAAAGTTAGGAATTAGAAAGCCAGCGCCTGCTTTACCATCATCTAGAACAGAGCCATCTGTGAAGATTTTTAAGTAATGTGAATATTTTTTATGCAGATGTGACAGAACATCAATTGCTAACAAGTGTGGATTAATATCTTTTGTCAGGTCAGTATCAGTGTAGTTGATATCAAAAATAGCATTGGACAGTTCCCAGGGGGGTAGAGGACAACATATCATTTTATGTGAAACTTTGTTAGGTAATACGTGAGAAAGTTTGAAGAGCTCATTTGTGTAAGTGGATATTGTTTCTTGTGACTTTATTGTTCTTGCTCTCTTGGGGAAATGGATGTCAGACCGAATTTTAAGTTCCGTACTGGCATAATTAGCTACTGCATTTGCTCTAACTATATATTTAGCAGTTGATAACTTCCTCCAATCTTCCAAGGGAAGGATGCCAGCTGTTTTATATACTTCTTGTGTTTTTGTATACACCGGTACCCCAAGAGCACATTTAATAGCTTTACTATCTAAGCTTCGAAGTTTTTTCAAATAGCAGTTTGGAGCTGAAAAATAGACCTCTTGACCATAAGCCAACTTAGATCTGACTAAAGCTGTGACAAGATGTAACAACGTTTTAGTGTCCTGTCCCCAAGACTGTTTACTAATAATTCTTATTAAATTATAGCTTTTCATAGCTTTACATAACAAGGCATCAATATGTTCTTTCCACTGTAAACTAGAAGTCAATTGTACTCCCAGAAATTTCACGTGAGTAGTATATTTCAGTTCCTCATCACCAATTTTAAACAACGGTACTTCTTTCGGACTGAGACCATTATTAAAAAGCATCATGTGTGTTTTTTCATTGGATATTTCCAGACCGTTAACTGTCAAGTAAGTGGAAATATTATTAATTTCATGTTGATAGAGCTTTTTAATGTATTTTATTTCTCTCAAGGAAGTCTTCCTTTTTAACGAAACATTCATCCAGATCGCTATATCATCAGCGTACTGAGCAACGTTTACATTGTTTGAGACTTGAGTTGGTAGGTCATAGATCAAAATATTAAATAATAGAGGAGATATTACGGAACCCTGAGGAATTCCCATGTTTACATATCGTTTTTCAGAGTATGTATTACCTATTTTAGCAACTATACTTCGGTCATTTATAAATGTTTTGATAAAATTATAAAGATTACCATTGAGACCAACATGTTTAAATTTTAACAAAAGTTTCGCATGCCAGACTTGATCGTATGCTTTTTTAAGATCAAAGAAGGTAGCTAAGACATTTTTCCTTTTAGCAAACTGATTTTTTATTTGAGTTGTTAACTTAACTAAATGGTCTGATGTTGATCTACCTTTTCGAAACCCAGATTGATTGATAGGTATTATATTATTTTTCTCACAAAAGTAACTCAGTCTATTCACTATAATTTTTTCCATTAGTTTTGAAACATGGGATGTAAGCGAGATAGGTCTGTAACTACCTGGATCTGAAAGGGGTTTATTAGGTTTTGGTATTGGTAACACAATCGAAGTCTTCCAAATGTCAGGTAAGCTACCACTTTCCCAGCATTTTAGTATGATATTGTGTAAGTATTCAATCCATTTCTCTGGTAAATGATTTAAAAGGGTATATGAAACGCCATCCAGTCCTACAGCCGATTTTTTGTTGTTCAACGAGAGAAGGGCATCTTTAAGTTCTTTTAATGTAATTTTTGAATTTATGTACATGTGATTATCAGGGGCAGGATCTGAGTATGCGACGGACTCTTCAATTTTCCGTCTTTCCTCCCTTAATGGAGCAGACAAGCTACTGGAATTACTTGTTCTTGAAAAGAACTGAACAAATTCTTCAGCTTTCTCAGATGACGAAGGAAAGTCTTTATCTTTAATCTTAAGAGGAAATTGTGGTAAATTAAAACCATGTATGTATGTACGTGTGTGTATGTATGTAAGTGTAGATGTATGTATGTACGTGTGTGTATGTATGTAAGTGTAGATGTATGTATGAAAGTGTAGATGTATGTATGGAAGTGTAGATGTATGTAAGTGTAGATGTATGTACGTAAGTGTAGATGTATGTATGTAAGTGTAGATGTATGTATGTAAGTGTAGATGTATGTATGTATGTTTGGGTATGTATGTAAGTGTAGATGTATGTATGTACGTGTGTGTATGTATGTAAGTGTAGATGTATGTATGTACGTGTATGTATGTATGTAAGTGTAGATGTATGGATGTACGTGTGTGTATGTATGTAAGTGTAGATGTATGTATGTACGTGTGCGTATGTATGTAAGTGTAGATGTATGTATGTACGTGTGTGTATGTATGTAAGTGTAGATGTATGTATGTACGTGTGTGTATGTATGTAAGTGTAGATGTATGTATGTACGTGTGTGTATGTATGTAAGTGTAGATGTATGTATGTACGTGTGTGTATGTATGTAAGTGTAGATGTATGTATGTACGTGTGTGTATGTATGTAAGTGTAGATGTATGTATGTACGTGTGTGTATGTATGTAAGTGTAGATGTATGTATGTACGTGTACGTATGTATGTAAGTGTAGATGTATGTATACATGTACGTGTGTGTATGTATGTAAGTGTAGATGTATGTATGTACGTGTGTGTATGTATGTAAGTGTAGATGTATGTATGTACATGTGTGTATGTATGTAAGTGTAGATGTATGTATGTACGTGTGTGTATGTATGTAAGTGTAGATGTATGTATGTACGTGTGTGTATGTATGTAAGTGTAGATGTATGTATGTACGTGTGCGTATGTATGTAAGTGTAGATGTATGTATGTACGTGTGTGTATGTATGTAAGTGTAGATGTATGTATGTACGTGTGTGTATGTAGGCCTGTATATGTTTTATACTCTAATATTATTGTTCAATGTATCACACTAGTTCTGTATCACCAATAACTTTTCAGTCTATTTATTTCTCCAGCTACCCCGTGGGGATGCCGGGGCTCTTTCAGTATAAATAGTATCCCCCACCTTCTGGAAATTCAGTTCTAGAAATTTCCTCTTTTCTGTCACTCTCTTTGTTTCTGCTTCGTTCCTTTACTTTCTGTCATTTCTTTATGTCATTTTGTGCTTTGCTGGTCCATTCACATGTATGTGTTCGATAAAGTCTTGCGAATTTTCTCTTAGGATTGAAAACTGGGTATATGTATTAAGTGCATTTTGGCGCTAGAGAAAGGAGATATGCAGAAACAATTTTAGGTAATTAAGGCCTTTTCTATATATTGTTTTGGTGTTCCTAGTTATGTTTCAGTTTGTACTGAGGTGTGTTTTTTAAATCCCCTGTGTGATAAATTGGACGGAGTGGTCAAGGCCAGGGGTATCTCCTTAGATTATGTGCGCGAATTCATTGATATGTGCACTAAAGTTTCTTTTCCTATTTTACCTGTTAAATAATTCATTTTGAAACGGTTATAACCCTGATATGGCTCTACGCAGTCGGCTGCGTTTTAAACAAAAATAACAGTAACATAACTGTTTCTCCATAACAAACCAATACAAATGATGGTACAATACATACTACTGCACAAGTCATCAGTAGATATTATCTGAACAAGTCATCAGTAGATATTGTCTGCACAATCATCAATCTGAACAAGTCATCAATAGATGTTATCAGTCATCAATAGATGTTATCACAACAAAGTCATCAATAGATATTATCACAACAAGTCATCAATATATGTTATCACAACAAGACATCAATAGATGTTATCTGAACAAGTCATCAATAGATGTTATCACAACAAGTCATCAAAAGATGTTATCACAACAAGTCATCAATAGATGTTATTACAACAAGTCATCAATAGATGTTATCACAACAAGACATCAATAGATGTTATCACAACAAGTCATCAATACATGTTATCACAACAAGTCATCAGTAGATGTTATCACAACAAGTCAACAATAGATGTTATCACAACAAGTCATCAATAGATGTTATCTCAACAAGTCATCAATAGATGTTATCAGTCATCAATAGATGTTATCACAACAAGTCATCAATAGATGTTATCACAACAAGTCATCAGTAGATGTTATCACAACAAGTCATCAGTAGATGTTATCACAACAAGTCATCAATAGATGTTATCACAACAAGTCATCAATAGATGTTATCACAACAAGTCATCAATAGATGTTATCACAACAAGTCATCAATAGATGTTATCAGTCATCAATAGATGTTATCACAACAAGTCATCAATAGATGTTATCACAACAAGTCATCAATAGATGTTATCACAACAAGTCATCAATAGATGTTATCACAACAAGACATCAATAGATGTTATGACAACATGTCATCAATACATGTTATCACAACAAGTCATCAATAGATGTTATCACAACAAGTCATCAATAGATGTTATCACAACAAGTCATCAATAGATGTTATCACAACAAGTCATCAATAGATGTTATCACAACAAGTCATCAATAGATGTTATCACAACAAGTCATCAGTAGATGTTATCACAACAAGTCATCAATAGATGTTATCACAACAAGACATCAATAGATGTTATCTGAACAAGTCATCAATAGATGTTATCACAACAAGTCATCAATAGATGTTATCACAACAAGTCATCAATAGATGTTATCACAACAAGTCATCAATAGATGTTATCGAATCAATAGATGTTTCACAACAAG
>CM060308.1:2649974-2654974 GCA_030674185.1 Monoplex corrugatus | reverse complement strand
CATCAGTCGTAATTTTCCCATCTAATATATCTTCCTCCTTTGCACTTCGCTGTGGCAAAGTTTTGGCTGTGACAAAAACTTCTCTTTCTTCAATCATTCTTTCAGTATAGTTTTTCATAAAATCTCAACCACAGAATATCATTTGAATCAGTTAACATGAGGCCATTACTATTTAATAATTTGGAAATATTTTTGCTCACATAGTGCATTTTTTCATGATTGTAAAAATACTTAGTCACTTTTCTCCTTATGCAGTCCATCTCGCTTTGGGTCGCAACATTACACCTTGTGATCTTTTTTCTCTTATCGATCTCAATGAATTTCTTTTCTGTTCCAGTAACACTGTGTGATCATTATTTCTGTTTAACTTCCTATCCACAGTTTCAACTTCTCTCGCCAAACTTTCCTCTTCTTCATTTTGTTCTTTTCTTTTTCATTGAGGCATACGCGGTTGTTATGGATATTCATTAATAACAAACATCTAAAACTACATCGGCTGGAACCGTAAATTGTATGTCTTGTTTCGGGATTTGTAAAATTGTTTCTTTTGCATATGGAAGAAGTGCATATTCTTTGTTTACCGAATCACTTAAATCATTCAACTTCACTGCATATTGTTTATCATTTTAGCAATGATGTATTACGTTTCCAACAAGTGTTACGTGTTGATGGTTGTCCAAAATTTCAGATTCAAAGTCATTATAGAATGGTCAGTTCTGTATCCACTAACTATGTCAGCGTTACCTACATAAGGGACATTATCCGAGATCAAGAAGAAATCCAACCTACTTAGTGGAAATGAGTTGTGCCTACGTTATGTATACCTGTAACATTCTGGTTTAAATCTCAACAGATATCACATTAGTTGAGCTCATTCATCATTTGCTCAACTATTTGTTGTATCCTGGGATTGTAATCATCTGTTATGTGAAGTTATGTGAAAGCACTCAACATGTATTATACAATTTTCAGGGTGTTATCAAACATAGGATTATCAAAGAAATAAGAGGGGAAGCAGGGAGAATTTTTATAACATAATCAAAGGACATAACTCTTGAGAATTCTCTCCCATGTTGTATAGAACTTCTCAAATCGAACACAGTTTGCGCTACCATTCAGCTAGCATAGAAGCAGATACAAAGCACAAAAACAGTCAGCTCAGAACACTCCTCAAAAAAGAAGCGCCCAAGCCTACCTTTATATTCTGCAACTACCCTACACACAACTATGAGAGAGGAGAGAAATACATACAATATATTGGTCTTATGTTCAAGATTGACATAGTCTTTTATTCTTGAACTGACCAAACACACACACATAGACAAGACAGAACATATACATGGTTGCTTCCAAGGCATATAGGTAATACCAAAGAAATAAGAGGGAAGCAGGGATAATTTTTATAATGTTAATCAAAGGACATAACTCTTGAGAATTATCTCCCATGTTGTATAGAACTTCTCAAATCTAACACAGTTTGCGCTACCCATTCAGCTAGCATAGAAGCAGATACAAAGTACAAAAACAGTAGGCATACTCGCGTGCACATATATACACCCATACATACACCAAACACACATACACACACATGAATACATTCATACACACATATAAACACACGCTCTCTCTCTCTCTCTCTCTCTCTCTCTTCTCTCTCTCTCTCTCTCTCTCTCTCTCTCTCTCTCTCTCTCTCTCTAAGTTCCTAGCAGATAAGTAGAAAAACAACAGCAAGTTTGAAGAAGATAGTCAGGCCATTCTGATAATCTCCCTAATCTTTCCAAAAGGAGTGTTCTGAGCTTGCTGTTTTTGTACTTTGTATCTGCTTCTATGCTAGCTGAATGGGTAGCGCAAACTGTGTCAGATTTGAGAAGTTCTATACAACATGGGAGGTAATTCTCAAGAGTTATGTCATTTGATTATGTTATAAATATAGGATTACTGTATTAGTTCAATAGATGTTACATAAAGCTATGGTTATTTACTATATCTGAACCACAATTGTAAGAAAGTTTCCGTTTTCTACTTTCTAAATCTTTCTAAGTTTAAATTCAAAGTTGTTATCAAACAAAAATAGCCAACTCCTCTTTATACTGAACTTATATGAGGCAAAAACACTTTGACCTCCCCATTCTGCTCAGCTAGAAGATTTTAAATTTCTCAAGTTAGGGAGATTATCAGAATGGCCTGACTATCTTCTTCAAACTTGCTGTTGTTTTTCTACTTATCTGCTAGGAACTTAGAGAGAGAGAGAGAGAGAGAGAGAGAGGAGAGAGAGAGAGCGTGTGTTTATATGTGTGTATGAATGTATTCATGTGTGTGTGTATGTGTGTTTGGTGTATGTATGGGTGTATATATGTGTATGCGAGTATGCCCGTGTGTGTGTGTGTGTGTGTGTGTGTGTGTGTGTGTGTGTGTGTGTGTTGTGTGTGTGTGTGTGTGTGTGTGTGTGTGTGTGTGTGTGTGTATGTAAATGTAAGAGGGTTTGTTTTCTAAGAAACGACTTGTCTTGATAAACGAGGGCTGTGAATCACCAAATGGAAAATTCCATGGGTGATATCACCGTCTTCACGACAGCGACAGGAGGGGAGGGGGAGAGGCCGTGACAGGAAGAGAGGGAGGTGGCAGGGGAGGGAGGGAGAGGAGACAGGAATGGAGGGAGGGGCGGGCGTGAGTGTCACACAATCTGTATGGTATATTATATAAGGGTTGGTGTGCTTCCTTGTGATCGCTATTCTGGTCTGCTCGTTGTTGAACGTTAGTGTTCCTTAATCATCTCATGTGGTGAAGTCCTCTGAACTGACCAACTTCAGGAACAACCCACCTGGTCAAATGGTCAGCGTAGTGGATTTGTGGCTTGGTGATTGTGGTGTGGGTCTTATTTATGTGTGATACAAACCGATTCTTCATGCTGGTAGGGCAGGACTTCTTTAGTGATAGACATGTTATTTCACCACCTAGAATTTCTGTTTATGTTCAGTCATAAATAGACACAGACTGCTATAGTGATAGATGTTATTTCACCACCATAGAATTTCTGTGTTTATGTTCAACCATAAATAGACACAGACTCCTATAGTGATAGACATGTTATTTCACCACCATAGAATTTCTGTGTTTATGTTCAACCATAAATAGACACAGACTGCTATAGTGATAGACATGTTATTTCACCACCATAGAATTTCTGTGTTTATGTTCAACCATAAATAGACACAGACTGTTTTAGTGATAGACATGTTATTTCACCACCATAGAATTTCTGTGTTTATGTTCAGTCATAAATAGACACAGACTGTTTTAGTGATAGACATGTTATTTCACCACCATAGAATTTCTGTGTTTATGTTCAGTCATAAATAGACACAGACTGCTATAGTGATAGACATGTTATTTCACCACCATAGAATTTCTGTGTTTATGTTCAGTCATAAATAGACACAGACTGCTATAGTGATAGATGTTATTTCACCACCATAGAATTTCTGTTTATGTTCAGTCATAAATAGACACAGACTGCTATAGTGATAGATGTTATTTCACCACCATAGAATTTCTGTGTTTATGTTCAACCATAAATAGACACAGACTGTTTTAGTGATAGACATGTTATTTCACCACCATAGAATTTCTGTGTTTATGTTCAACCATAAATAGACACAGACTGTTTTAGTGATAGAATGTTATTTCACCACCATAGAATTTCTGTTTATGTTCAACCATAAATAGACACAGACTGCTATCGTGATAGACATGTTATTTCACCACCATAGAATTTCTGTTTATGTTCAGCCATAAATAGACACAGACTGCTATAGTGAAAGATGTTATTTCACCACCATAGAATTTCTGTTTATGTTCAGTCATAAATAGACACAGACTGCTATAGTGATAGATGTTATTTCACCACCATAGAATTTCTGTTTATGTTCAGCCATAAATAGACACAGACTGCTATAGTGATAGACATGTTATTTCACCACCATAGAATTTCTGTGTTTATGTTCAGTCATAAATAGACACAGACTGCTATAGTGATAGATGTTATTTCACCACCATAGAATTTCTGTGTTTATGTTCAACCATAAATAGACACAGACTGCTATAGTGATAGATGTTATTTCACCACCATAGAATTTCTGTGTTTATGTTCAACCATAAATAGACACAGACTGCTATAGTGATAGACATGTTATTTCACCACCATAGAATTTCTGCTTTCAATCCTTTTCTCCCACTGGACGAAGCAGCAGGGAAGTTTAAGTCTGTTTTCTTTTCTCTTAACTTTAGTATTTGGTGTTTTTTGTTTGTTTGTGATCTGACGTTTACGCTTGACAAAAGGCCGGTTGGCCGAACATTTGCACCTGTCTTGTCTGCATGTATTAAACAAACGTTCTGATTCTATTTTCGTGTTTTCCTGGTTTCTGTTTTTATGCTCAGCGATAGATAGACACAGAACTGCTTTAACCTTCAGTGATGGACAGATGCTGTTTCACAGTCATAGAATTTGTATTTTTGTGTTCAATCACATATCGACTCAAGAACAGACAGTAATCCACAGAACCCGAAAGTTAGGAATACTATGAAGACCAATGTGTAGGGTTTATACTCCGGCTTACTGCTTCACCACGGTCACTTTGGATCTTCTTCATTGTATGGCATCTGTGCTTGTTCCTGCAGGTGGAATTTTCTTGGGCACTGTCTTGAGACAAATGATTAACCCTTTGACTCCCGCACCCTGTCCACCATCATCATGTATAGACAACATGCCAATAAAGCAGAACTTAATTCTTTGACCTCACCCTATCCAGGGGGCAGGTGAGGCCGTCAAAGAGTTAAGTTTTTGCAGTTGGTGGATAAGGTGCGAGAGTCAGAGGGTTAAGAATCAGTGTGTGGTGTAGGGTGTGTGCGTATGTATATAAAATTATGTGTGTGTGTTTGTGTGTGTGTGTGTGTGTGTGTGTGTGTGTGATGTGTTGTGTGTGTGTTGTGTGTGTGTGTGT
>CM060308.1:2609974-2644974 GCA_030674185.1 Monoplex corrugatus | reverse complement strand
TGGTTGGTGGTGTTGGTGGTGTGGTAGTGTTGTTGTTGTTGTTGTGTGTGGTGGTTGGTGGTGGTGGTGGTGTGGTGTGTGTGTTAATGTCTGAAACCTGAATCTGTTGTTGTTGTTGTTGTTGATGATGATGATGATGTCTCAAACCATTGTTGATGTCTGAAATCCGTTGTTGGTGTCTAAAACCTCTTGGTGATGTCTGAAAGCTGTTGTTGATGTCTGTAGTTCATGTCTGAAATCTGTTGTTGATGTCTGAAACCTGTTGTTCATGTCTGAAATCTGTTGTTGATGTCTGAAACCTGTTGTTGATGTCTGTAGTTCATGTCTGAAACCTGTTGTTGATGTCTGTAGTTCATGTCTGAAACCTGTTGTTGATGTCTGAAACCTGTTGTTGATGTCTGTAGTTCATGTCTGAAACCTGTTGTTGATGTCTGTAGTTCATGTCTGAAACCTGTTGTTGATGTCTGAAATCTGTTGTTGATGTCTGAAAGCTGTTGTTGATGTCTGAAATCTGTTGTTGATGTCTAAAACCTGTTGTTGATGTCTGTAGTTCATGTCTAAAACCTGTTGTTGATGTCTAAAACCTGTTGTTGATGTCTAAAACTGTTGTTGATGTCTAAAACCTGTTGTTGATGTCTGAAATCCTGTTGTTGATGTCTAAAACTCTGTTGTGATGTCTGAAACCTGTTGTTGATGTCTAAAATCCTTGTTGATTGAACCTGTGTGGTCTAAAACCTGTTTGTGTCTGAACTGTTTGAGTCTGAAACATGTTGTTGATGTCTGAAATCTGTTGTTGATGTCTGAAACCTGTTGTTGATGTCTGAAACCTGTTGTTGATGTCTGAAACCTGTTGTTGATGTCTAAAATCTGTTGTTGGTGTCTGAAACCTGTTGTTGATGTCTGAAAGCTGTTGTTGATGTCTGAAACCTGTTGTTGATGTCTGAAAGCTGTTGTTGATGTCTGAAACATGTTGTTGATGTCTGAAACATGTTGTTGATGTCTGAAACCTGTTGTTGATGTCTGAAACCTGTTGTTGATGTCTGAAACCTGTTGTTGATGTCTGAAAGCTGAATCCCAGTTTAACGGTGATATCTGAAAAGTGAACACTTGCTGTTGTCACTTGAAAACTGTTTGATCGCTGTGCATTGGCAACAGTTGAACAGTAAACTGTTTGTGCTCTTTTAACTTTGAACTGTTGTTGTTGACAGCTGACAAGTGACGTGTTGTTGTTGACACAGGTACATGTAGGTCCCTGTGGCTGTCAACACACCTGTAGTCACTGATATACCTGACACCTGGATCCTGTTGTCAACTTCTGAACACTCATTCCCACTATACCTTGATGATATTTGAACTGTTGGTGATATCTGAACTGTTGGTGATATCTGAACATTGAACTGTTGGTGATATCTGAACTGTTGGTGATATCTGAACTGTTGTTAATATCTGAACTGTTGTGATATCTGAACTGTTGGTGATATCTGAACATTGAACTGTTGGTGATATCTGAACATTGAACTGTTGGTGATATCTGAACTGTTGTCAATATCGGAACTGTTGGTGATATTTGAACTGTTGGTGATATATGAACATTGAACTGTTGGTGATATCTGAACATTGAACTGTTGGTGATATTTGAACTGTTGGTGATATCTGAATTGTTGGTGATATCTGAACATTGAACTGTTGGTGATATTTGAACTGTTGGTGATATCTGAACTGTTGGTGATATCTGAACATTGAACTGTTGGTGATATTTGAACTGTTGGTGATATCTGAACTGTTGGTGATATTTGAACTGTTGGTGATATCTGAACTGTTGGTGATATCTGAACATTGAACTGTTGGTGATATTTGAACTGTTGGTGATATCTGAACTGTTGTTAATATCGGAACTGTTGGTGATATTTGAACTGTTGGTGATATCTGAACATTGAACTGTTGGTGATATCTGAACTGTTGGTGATATCTGAACTGTTGGTGATATCTGAACTGTTGGTGATATCTGAACACTGAATTGTTGGTAAATATCTAAATTGTTGCTGACCTCCGAACTAGTAGCGATATGTGAACACTGAGCCATGATTTGATGACAGCAGTGTGTGGTGTGTGTGTGGCAACAGGTGAGAAAGGAAAAGCCAACAGAGTTTTAAGTGTCCCCAGTGTTAGTGAACCATTAGCGGCTTGTATCGTGTCACCGATAACTGCAGTTAAGAGCGTCAGTCACACCTTGTCATGTCACTGGCTTGACAACATCCCGGCCAGGCAGTCATCACACTCGCCGACAGCCGTCTGCTTACAAGTCACGTTCTGTGAGCGGTGGCTGGCATCGGGCAGCAGTATGCCGTCTTCAGAGAACAGCACCATGGGGGCCTACGTGGCCGGTGCACTAGGAGGTAGGTCGGCTGTTGATACTGATGAGGTATTTTTAGAAATTAGAGACAGATAAGTGTGTGCAACATTTATAGGTCAGTTTATGAGGAAAGGAAAATTAGAGCACCTGGTCACAACAGGAAAGCTGGAGGGAAAGAGAGCACCAGATAGACCCAGGGAAAAAAAATATTGGACGGACTTGCAGAGTGGCTGAGGACAGAGAGGGTGGAAGATGTGCTTGCGGTGACAAGGGATAGATACATATGGAGGGCCATAATCGCCAACACAATGTAGCAATGCACTTGATGATGATGATGATGATGATGATGATGATGATGATGATGATGATGATGAAGTATCTGATCCAAAACAAGTGCGACTGCCCGTGTTCAAGCACACAGGAACCAGAAAAATACGCAAATAGAATCAGAATGCGTATTTGATACAACAAGACAAGACAGGTGCAAATGTTCGGCCAGCTGGCCTTTGTCAAACGTGAATTTAGACCACAAACAAACACCAAATATAAAAATTAGGAGAAAAAGACTGAAACTTCCCTGCTGCGTCTTCCAGTGTGAGAAGAGGTGTTTGTTTGCTTGTGATCTTACATTCATTCACGCTTGACAAAGGCCAGTTGGCCGAAAATTTGCGCCTGTCTTGTCCGGTTGTATTAGATACGCGTTCTTATTCTTTTTTTTTTTTTTTTTTTCGTGTGTTTCTGGTTCCAGATAAATATCTGGTTAAACACTTAAGAGAAAGAGAAAAACTGAGACAGCCAGGCCTGTCGAATATTCTGTCCTCGAATAATGCTAAGAATCAGCAAAACAAAACAAACAAACACAAACAAACAAACAAAAGCAATGTGTACTGACGTCAGGAAATAAATCATCATGTTTCTGCCATTTACATAATGTGACACACTTGTTGACATGACAGATCAATGGTAATGACAGATCAAGGATAATGACATAACATGACATGACATAATGAATCAGTGACAATGAGAGAACAGTGACAATTACAGATCAGTGACAGTGACAATGACAGTGACAATGACAATGACAGTACAAAGTCAACAGAGTCTGAGTAAGAGTGAAGATGATGATAGTTGGGTGTGAAAGTTTTCAGTGAACTCTGTGTGTGTGTGTGTGTGTGTGTGTGTGTGTGTGTGTGTGTGTGTGTGTGTGTGTATGTGTGTGTGTGTGTGTGTGTGTGTGTGTGTGTGTATGTGTGTGTGTGTGTGTGTGTGTGTGTGTGTGTGTGGTGCGTGCATGTGTGTGTGTGTGTGTGTGGTGCGTGCATGTGTGTGTTGAGGGTGTGTGTGTGTGTGTGTCTGTCTGTCTGTGGTGTGTGTCTGTGTGTGGCAATCTGTCTGTCTGTGGTGTGTGTGTGTGTGTGTGTTGTCTGTCTGTGGTGTGTGTGTGTCTGTGGTGTGTGTGTGTGTCTGTCTGTCTGTCTGTCTGTGGTGTGTGTGTGTGACCGTCTGTGGTGTGTGTGTGTGTGTTTATGTGTGTGTGTGTGTGTGTGTGTGTGTGTGTGTGTGTGTGTGTGTGTGTTTATGTGTGTGTGTGTGTCTGTGGTGTGTGTGAGTGTGTGTGGTGTGTGTGTGTGTGTGTGTGTCTATGTGTGTGTGTGTCTGTGGTGTGTGTGAGTGTGTGTGTCTGTGTATATATATATATATATATATATATGTGTGTGTGTGTGTGTGTGTGTGTGTGTGTGTGTGTGTGTGGTGTGTGTGTGTGTGTGTGTGTGTGCAGGGCAGCAGGAGTGGTAGTAGGACACCCTTTCGATACGACCAAGGTCAGTATTACAGTCAGTGTTACAGGCATTGTTACAGTCAGTGTTACAGGCACTGTTACAGTCAATGTTACAATGTGTATGTGTAGTCTGTGGATTTAGTAGTAGTAGTAGCAGTAGTAGTAGTAGCAGTAGTAGTAGTAGTATCATTGTTATTATTATTATTTTTATTATTACTATTGCTGTTATTATTATCATTGTTGTTGATGTTGTTGTTGATGTGAGTGTCTGACCCACAAGTTGTCAAGATGTGTGGCATGCCAAGCATTGTGTGTGTACTCATCAAGTACCAGCCTTGTTGGACAGGACTCGTTCTCCGTATGGAGGACATCTGCATTTGATGGATCCTTCTGTATGGAGTGTCCAGAGCAAGGTCACCATGACCAGGGAAGATCACTACAGTGATACAAGGATACTCTGACCATGAAGATCACTACAATGATACAAGGACACTATGACCATGAAGATCACTACAATGATACAAGGTCACTATGACCATGAAGATCACTACAGTGATACAAGGACACTATGACCATGAAGATCACTACAGTGATACAAGGATACCATGACCATGAAGATCACTACAGTGATACAAGGACACTATGACCATGAAGATCACTACAATGATACAAGGACACTATGACCAGGGAAGATCACTACAATGATACAAGGACACTATGACCATGAAGATCACTACAGTGATACAAGGACACTATGACCATGAAGATCACTACAGTGATACAAGGACACTATGACCATGAAGATCACTACAATGATACAAGGACACTATGACCATGAAGATCACTACAATGATACAAGGACACTATGACAGGGAAGATCACTACAATGATACAAGGGACACTTGACCATGAAGATCACTACAGTGATACAAGGACACTATGACCAGGAAGATCACTACAATGATACAAGGACACTATAACCAGGGAAGATCACTACAGTGATACAAGGACACTATGACCAGGAAGATCACTACAATGATACAAGGACACTATGACCAGGAAGATCACTACAGTGATACAAGGACACTATAACCAGGGAAGATCACTACAGTGATACAAGGACACTATGACCAGGAAGATCACTACAGTGATACAAGGATACTATGACAGAAGATCACTACAGTGATACAAGGATACCATGACCAGGAAGATCACTACAATGATACAAGGACACCATTGACCAGGAAGATCACTACAGTGATACAAGGACACTATGACCAGGAAGATCACTACATGATACAAGGACACTATAACCAGGGAAGATCACTACAGTGATACAAGGACACTATGACCAGGGAAGATCACTACAAGTGATACAAGGACACTATGACCAGGGAAGATCACTACAGTGATACAAGGACACTATGACCAGGGAAGATCACTACAGTGATACAAGGACACTATGACCAGGAAGATCACTACAGTGATACAAGGACACTATGACCAGGGAAGATCACTACAGTGATACAAGGACACTATGACCAGGAAGATCACTACAGTGATACAAGGACACTATGACCAGGGAAGATCACTACAGTGATACAAGGACACTATGACCAGGGAAGATCACTACAGTGATACAAGGACACTATGACCAGGAAGATCACTACAGTGATACAAGGACACTATGACCAGGGAAGATCACTACAAGTGATACAAGGACACTATGACCAGGAAGATCACTACAATGATACAAGGACACTATGACCAGGAAGATCACTACAATGATACAAGGACACCATGACCAGGAAGATCACTACATGATACAAGGACACCATGACCAGGAAGATCACTACAGTGATACAAGGACACTATGACCAGGAAGATCACTACAATGATACAAGGACACTATGACCAGGAAGATCACTACAGTGATACAAGGACACTATGACCAGGGAAGATCACTACAGTGATACAAGGACACTATGACCAGGAAGATCACTACAGTGATACAAGGACACTATGACCAGGGAAGATCACTACAGTGATACAAGGACACTATGACCAGGGAAGATCACTACAGTGATACAAGGACACTATGACCAGGAAGATCACTACAGTGATACAAGGATACCATGACCAGGAAGATCACTACAGTGATACAAGGATACATGACCAGGAAGATCACTACAGTGATACAAGGATACTATGACCAGGAAGATCACTACAATGAATACAAGGACACTATAACCAGGAAGATCACTACAGTGATACAAGGACACTATGACCAGGGAATGATCACTACAAGTTGATACAAGGACTACCATGACCAGGAAGATCACTACAGTGATACAAGGACACCTATGACCAGGGAAGATCACTACAATGTACAAGGAACTGACCAGGAAGATCACTACATGATACAAGACACCATGACAGGAAGATCACTACAGTGATACAAGGACACTATGACCAGGAAGATCACTACAATGATACAAGGACACCATGACCAGGAAGATCACTACAGTGATACAAGGACACTATGACCAGGAAGATCACTACAATGATACAAGGACACCATGACCAGGAAGATCACTACAGTGATACAAGGAACTATGACCAGGAAGATCACTACAGTGATACAAGGACACTATGACCAGGAAGATCACTACATGATACAAGGATATGACCAGAAGATCACTACATGATACAAGGACACTATGACCAGGAAGATCACTACACATGATACAAGGACACCTATGACCAGGAAGATCACTACAAGTGATACAAGGACACTATGACCAGGAAGATCACTACATGATACAAGGACACCTATGACCAGGAAGATCACTACAAGTGATACAAGGACACTATGACCAGGAAGATCACTACATGATACAAGGACACTATGACCAGGAAGATCACTACAGTGATACAAGGACACTATGACCAGGAAGATCACTACAGTGATACAAGGACACTATGACCAGGAAGATCACTACAGTGATACAAGGAACTATGACCAGGAAGATCACTACAGTGATACAAGGATACTATGACCAGGAAGATCACTACAGTGATACAAGGACACATGACCAGGAAGATCACTACAGTGATACAAGGATACATGACCAGGAAGATCACTACAGTGATACAAGGATACTATGACCAGGAAGATCACTACAGTGATACAAGGATACCATGACCAGGAAGATCACTACAGATGATACAAGGACTACTATGACCAGGAAGATCACTACAGTGATACAAGGATACCATGACCAGGAAGATCACTACAGTGATACAAGGATACCATGACCAGGAAGATCACTACAGTGATACAAGGATACTATGACCAGGAAGATCACTACAATGATACAAGGATACCATGACCAGGAAGATCACTACAATGATACAAGGACACTATGACCAGGAAGATCACTACCATGATACAAGGACACTATAACCAGGGAAGATCACTACAGTGATACAAGGATACTATGACCAGGAAGATCACTACAGTGATACAAGGATACCATGACCAGGAAGATCACTACAGTGATACAAGGACACTATGACCAGGAAGATCACTACAGTGATACAAGGATACTATGACCAGGAAGATCACTACAGTGATACAAGGATACTATGACCAGGAAGATCACTACAGTGATACAAGGATACTATGACCAGGAAGATCACTACAATGATACAAGGAACATGACCGGAAATCACTACAGTGACAAGGTCATGACCAGGAAACACTACAGTGATACAAGGATACATGACCAGGAAGATCACTACAGTGATACAAGGATACCATGACCAGGAAGATCACTACAGTGATACAAGGATACCATGACCAGGAAGATCACTACATGATACAAGGATACCATGACCAGGAAGATCACTACATGATACAAGGATACCATGACCAGGAAGATCACTACAATGATACAAGGATACCATGACCAGGAAGATCACTACAAGTGATACAAGGATACCATGACCAGGAAGATCACTACAGTGATACAAGGACTACTATGACCAGGAAGATCACTAACAGTGATACAAGGACACTATACCAGGAAGATCACTACAGTGATACAAGGATACTATGACCAGGAAGATCACTACATGATACAAGGACACCATGACCAGGAAGATCACTACAGTGATACAAGGACACTATGACCAGGAAGATCACTACATGATACAAGGACACCATGACCAGGAAGATCACTACAGTGATACAAGGATACATGACCAGGAAGATCACTACAGTGATACAAGGACACTATGACCAGGAAGATCACTACAATGATACAAGGACACTATGACCAGGAAGATCACTACAAGTGATACAAGGACACTATGACCAGGAAGATCACTACATGATACAAGGACACTAGACCAGGAAGATCACTACAGTGATACAAGGATACCATGACCAGGAAGATCACTACAGTGATACAAGGACACATGACCAGGAAGATCACTACAGTGATACAAGGATACACATGACCAGGAAAATCACTACAGTGATGACAGAGGATACATATGAACCAGGAAGATCACTACAGTGATACAAGGATACTATGACCAGGAAGATCACTACAGTGATACAAGGATACTATGACCAGGAAGATCACTACAGTGATACAAGGACACTATGACCAGGAAGATCACTACAGTGATACAAGGATACTATGACCAGGAAGATCACTACAGTGATACAAGCACTATGACCAGGAAGATCACTACAGTGATACAAGGATACTATGACCAGGAAGATCACTACAGTGATACAAGGAATACCATGACCAGGAAGATCACTACAGTGATACAAGGATACATGACCAGAAGCGACAGGAACATACAGAGATCACACATGGATACAGTCCATGCCAGAAGATCACTACAGTGATGACAAGGATACTAGTGACAAGGACCAGACAGGAACACTACAGTGATAACAAGGAACATGACCAGGAACATCACTACAGTGATACAAGTGACACATGACAGGAAAGATCACTACAGTGACAAGTGAACATGACAGGACACAGCTACAGTGACAAGTGAACACAGACACAGCTACAGTGACAAGCTGACACAGAAGACACAGCTACATGACAGCAAGCTGACACGACAGGACAAGACCTAGACAGTGAAGCATACAGCAGTGAACAAGGACACTAGATGACAGGAACATCCACTACAGTGAGCAAGCTGACACAAGTGACAGGACACAGCCTACAGTGAGCAAGCTGACACAGACAGGACACAGCCTACAGTGGAGCAAGCTGACACGAGACAGGAGGACACAAGCTACAGGCAGCTAACGCAGACACAGTAAGTGACAAGGACACACAGACCTACAGGCAGCAAGCTGACACAAGACAACACAGCCTACAGTGCAGCAAGCTGACACAAAGACAGGACACAGCCTACAGTGGAGCAAGCTGACACAAAGGACAGGACACAGCCTACAGTGGAGCAAGCTGACACAGACAGGACACAGCCTACAGTGGCAGCAAGCTGACACAAAGTACAGGACACAGCCTACAGTGGAGCAAGCTGACACAGACAGGACACAGCCTACAGTGGAGCAAGCTGACACAGACAGGACACAGCCTACAGTGGAGCAAGCTGACACAGCACAGGCAGCTGACACAGACAGACCCTACAGTGCAGCAAGCTGACACAGACAGGACACAGCCTACAGTGGTGGAGCAAGCTGACACAGACAGGACACAGCCAACAGTGGAGCAAGCTGACACAAGACAGGACACAGCCTACAGTGGAGCAAGCTGACACAGACAGGACACAGCCTACAGTGGAGCAAGCTGACACAGACAGGACACAGCCTACAGTGGAGCAAGCTGACACAGACAGGACACAGCCTACAGTGGAGCAAGCTGACACAGACAGGACACAGCCTACAGTGGAGCAAGCTGACACAAAGACAGGACACAGCCTACAGTGGAGCAAGCTGACACAGACAGGACACAGCCTACAGTGGAGCAAGCTGACACAGACAGGACACAGCCTACAGTGCAGCAAGCTGACACAAAGTGACAGAAGCACGCAAAGCATATACACATCAGAACAACGCACAACAGTTGCCATTCGACAGAAGAGAAATTGTCGGAAGGAGAACTTAACCCTTTGACTCCCGCACCCTGTCCACCAGCATCCTGCATTGTCAACCAAGCTAACAAAGTAAAAACATAACCCTTTGACTCCCTCACCCTATCCACCAGCATCCTGCATTGTCAACCACCTAACAAAGCAAAAACATAACCCTTTGACTCCCTCACTCTATCCACCAGCGTCCTGCATTGTCAACCACGCTAACAAAGCAAAACATAACCCTTTGACTCCCTCAACTTATCCACCAGCTTTCTGCAGGAAGCTGGTGAATAGGATGAGGAAGTCAAAGGTTAAGTTGAGGGAGTCAGAGGGTTCAAGGTTTTTGTTGTTGGTAGGTAGAGTGAGGGAGTCAAAGGGTTAAGTTTTTGTTGTTGGTAGGTAGGTGAGGGAGTCAAAGGGTTAAGTTTTTGTTGTTGGTAGGTAGGGTGAGGGAATCAAAGGGTTAAGTTTTTGTTGTTGGTAGGTAGGGTGAGGGAGTCAAGGGTTAAGTTTTTGTTGTTGGTAGGTAGGGTGAGGGATCAAAGGGTTAAGTTTTTGTTGTTGGTAGGTAGGGTGAGGGAGTCAAAGGGTTAAGTTTTTGTTGTTGGTAGGTAGGGTGAGGGAATCAAAGGTTAAGTTTTTGTTGTTGTAGTAGGTAGGGTGAGGGAGTCAAAGGTTAAGTTTTTGTTGATTGTAGGTAGGGTGAGGGAGTCAAAGGGTTAAGTTTTTGTTGTTGGTAGGTAGGGTGAGGGAATCAAGGGTTAAGTTTTTGTTGTTGGTAGGTAGGGTGAGGGATCAAAGGGTTAAGTTTTTTGTTGTTGGTAGGTAGGGTGAGGGAATCAAAGGGTTAAGTTTTTGTTGTTGGTAGGTAGGGTGAGGGATCAAAGGGTTAAGTTTTTGTGTTGGTAGGTAGGGTGAGGGATCAAAGGGTTAAGTTTTTGTTGTTGGTAGGTAGGGTGAGGGATCAAAGGGTTAAGTTTTGTTGTTGAGTAGGGTAGGGTAGGAGTCAAAGGTTACAAAGGGTTAAGTTTTTGTTGTTGGTAGGTAGGGTGAGGGAATCAAAGGGTTAAGTTTTTGTTGTTGGTAGGTAGGGTGAGGGAATCAAAGGGTTAAGTTTTTGTTGTTGGTAGGTAGGGTGAGGGAGTCAAAGGGTTAAGTTTTTGTGTTGGTAGGTAGGGTGAGGGAGTCAAAGGGTTAAGTTTTTGTTGTTGGTAGGTAGGGTGAGGGAATCAAAGGGTTAAGTTTTTGTTGTTGGTAGGTAGGGTGAGGGAGTCAAAGGGTTAAGTTTTTGTTGTTGGTAGGTAGGGTGAGGGAGTCAAAGGGTTAAGTTTTTGTTGTTGGTAGGTAGGGTGAGGGAATCAAAGGGTTAAGTTTTTGTTGTTGGTAGGTAGGGTGAGGGAGTCAAAGGGTTAAGTTTTTTGTTGTTGGTAGGTAGGGTGAGGGAGTCAAAGGGTTAAGTTTTTGTTGTTGGTAGGTAGGGTGAGGGAGTCAAAGGGTTAAGTTTTTGTTGTTGATAGTAGGTAGGGTGAGGGAGTCAAAGGGTTAAGTTTTTTGTTGATAGTGGTAGGGTGAGGGAGTCAAAGGGTTAAGTTTTTGTTGTGTAGGTAGGGTGAGGGAGTCATAGGGTTAAGTTTTGTTGTTGGTAGGTTAGGGTGAGGGAGTCAAAGGTGTTGAAGATGAGGATTCCTTGCTACCAACAGCCCTGATGAACAGCATGTGACTTCAGCAAAGCATCTTAATGTCTCACATGAAGATTCACATTTTGCTGTGAAGATCAGTCTATCCTGTTCTGTTCATCAGTCATACTGAGGGAAGAGTGCTTCACACTGTGCTGTTAATGTTTGGTTTGATCAGCATTGCTGTACATGTAGTTATAAACTGAACATTAAACACGTGTAAGCGACTCCTGATCTGGCTCTGCGATAGTGATAATGTATCGACAGATAAAATATGACAATGTACACACATGCTGTGATACTAATAGTGGTCAGAAACTCTGGGCAGAGCCGGACATTTTGTCACTACTACCAGCATCACTGCACGTGTACAAATGTGACCATCTACACGTGCTGTGGTAGTGATGATTTATCGACAGATATAAATATAATGATGTACAGGCTTGAGGTCTGAACAGCTAGCACGTGTGTGTGTGTGTGTGTTCGTTTCGTTCGTTCTTTAATTTAACGTCTTTTCACTATAAGTGATATTAGACGGTGTGTGTGTGTGTGGTGTGTGTGTGGTGTGTGTGTGTGTGTGTGTGTGTGTGTGTGTGAGTATGTATGTGTGTGTGTGTGGTGTGTGTGTGTGTGTGTAGTATGTTGTGTGTGTGTGGTGTGTGTGTGTGTGTGTGTGTGTGTGTGTGTGTGTGTGTGTGTGTGTGTGTGTGTGTGTGTGTGTGTGTTCGTTCGTTATTTCTTTTAACGTCTATTCACATGTGCTTTTAGACGAAAAAAAAAGAAATAAAATAAATAAACAATAAATAAAATGAAATAAAATAAAATGTTGTGTGTTTGTGTGAGTGTGTGTGTGTGTGTGTAACTGTGTGTGTGAGTGTGTGTGTATGTGCGTGTGTGTGTGTGTGTGTGAGTTGTGTGTGTGTGTGAGTGTGTGTGTGTGTGTGTGTGTGTGTGTGTGTGTGTGTGTGTGTGTGTGTGTGTGTGTGTGTGACACAGGTACAGCTACAGATTCACAAGGGAGAGACGAACACACAGGGGACCATTTCCTACATCAGGGAACAAGGATGGGTAAGACAACGTGTAATTTGTCCTGTTGTAACCACACAGGGGGTAACAGGGATGGGTAAGACAACGTGTAATTTGTCCTGTTGTAACCACACAGGGGGTAACAGGGATGGGTAAGACAACATGTAATTTGTCCTGTTCTAAACACACAGGGGGGAACAAGGGATGGGTAAGACAATATGTAATTTGTCCTGTTCTAAACACACAGGGGGGAACAGGGATGGGTAAACACATGTAATTTGTCCTGTTCTAAACACACAGGGGGGAACAGGGATGGGTAACACAACATGTAATTTGTCCTGTTCTAAACACACAGGGGGGAACAGGGATGGGTAAGACAACATGTAATTTGTCCTGTTCTAAACACACAGGGGGGAACAGGGATGGGTAAGACAACATGTAATTTGTCATGTTCTAAACACACAGGGGGGAACAGGGATGGGTAAGACAATATGTAATTTGTCCTGTTCTGAACACACAGGGGGGAACAGGGATGGGTAAGACAACATATAGTTTCTTGTTTCCCTGTGGTCAACTGACCGTGCCCAAGTTGGGCAGCCGTCCTCTGGCTTCCAGCGACATGAAGGCATTCCATGGTGGCCTATACAATACAATACAATACAATATTTTATTTATATAGCGCAAAATCTTGATAAAATCAAATCTAAGCGCTAAAACAGACACACACGCACGCACACACACGCACGCACGCACGCACGCACGCACGCACGCACGCACGCACGCACCACCACACACACACACACACACACCACACACACGGCTATAAATGGAGAGAAAGAATAAAAGCAATGGAAAATTATAGAGAGCATATTATATACAATTATATATTAATAATAATAATAATAATAATTACAATATTTTATAGCGCAAAATCTTGATAAAATCAAATCTAAGCGCTGAAGCAGACACACACGCAAGCACGCACGCACCACGCACGCACGCACACGCACGCACACACACACACACACACACACACACACACCACACACACACTCACACACACGCATGGCTATAAATGGGAAGAAAGAATAAAAGCAATACAAGCAAGAATAAAAGCAATGGAAAATTATAGAGAGCATAGCATATACAATTATATATTATAACCTGTGATTCCCCTCCGAGCGGAGACAGGCTGCAGAGGGGGGGGGGGTTGAGTGAGGTTAGGATTTTATGCGGAGGAGAAAAGGTGAGTTTTGAGAGCGGACTTGAAGGAGACAAAAGTAGGTTGCTGACGGACTGAGAGAGGAAGTTTGTTCCAGGAGAGTGGACCAGAAACAGAGAAGGCTCGTGGACCATAGGTATTGAGCTTAGTGCGTGGAAAGCGAAAAGTCAGAGGATCGGAGGCAGAGCGGAGGGTACGTGAGGGAACATAGATCTCAAGTAGCTTGACAGGTAATCGGGGGCTGCGTTATTAAGGCTTTTGTAGCACATGGTGTCTAGTTTGTACTGTATGCGCTTTGATACAGGGAGCCAGTGAAGTTGTGCCAGGAGAGGAGATATGTGGTCAGCTTTTTTCTTTTTGAGTACAAGGCGTACAGCATTGTTTTGAATGCGCTGTGGATGTGAATGGTGGAGGCAGGAAGACCAGACAGGAGTGATTGCAATAGTCAATGCGAGACATTATGAAGGAGAGAACGAGTTTTGCAGTTGTTTCCACAGAGAGTACTTCCTGGTCAGCCTTATACGATGGAGATGATAGTAGCAAGATCTGGCAGTTTGAGAAACAAAGTTGTTCATGGAGAGGGTAGAGTCAATGCAGACACCAAGGTTTTTAGCTGAATCTGAAATTGGGACTGATGTGTTACATAATGGGAGAGAAAGAGGAGGCAGCTGAGAAAGTTTCTGACGGGTGCCAATGAGGATAGCTTCTGTCTTGTCGTCATTAAGCTGAAGTTTGTTGAACGTCATCCAGTTCTTAATGTCTGAGTAACACTCAGTGGTGCGAGTCAACAGGCGCTGTATATTATCAGGTGAGTCACTGTCTTGAAGTTGGGTGTCATCAGCATAGAAGTGGTGTTTTATAGAGTGGGAGTTGATGATGGTGGACAGGGGGAGGTGTAAAGAGTGAAAAGAACAGGGCCAAGGACAGATTCTTGTGGAACACCACAGGTCAGGTATGCAGGTTGAGAGTAAAGTGCCATTGATGAGAACAGTTTGTTTTCTGTTTGATAAAGACGAAGTGAAAAAGGAGAGAGCAATGTCAGAGATGCCAAAAGTATGATGAAGTCTAGAAAGGAGAATACCATGGTCAATGGTATCGAAGGCTGCAGACAGATCAAGGAGTGTGAGGAGAGAGACTTTGCCAATATCAGTTGCAAGGAGGAGATTGTTGAGAATGTGTAGTAGGGCAGTTTCAGTGCTATGGCACTGGCGGTAGGCTGACTGGAAAGGATTGAGGAGATTGTTGGCAGACAGGTGAGAGTTCAGCTGGTTGAGGACGACTTTTTCAAGGAGTTTTGACAAGAAAGAGAGATTAGAGATAGGCCGGTAATTTTTCAGTTCATTTGGGTCTAAATTGTGTTTCTTGAGGAGAGGGTGAACAATAGCAGACTTGAAAGAATCTGGGACAGTTCCAGTTTGAAGAGAAGTGTTGATGATGTCAGTGATGAATGGGAGGAGAGTAGGGAGACAGTCGGCGTAGAGAGAACCTGCGATTCCCCTCCGAGTGGAGACAGGCTGCAGAGGGGATTGAGTGAGGTCAGGATTTTATGCAGAGGAGAAAAGGTGAGTTTTGAGAGCGGACTTGAAGGAGACAAAAGTAGGTTGCTGACGGACTGAGAGAGGAAGTTTGTTCCAGGAGAGTGGACCAGAAACAGAGAAGGCTTGTGGACCGTAGGTATTGAGCTTAGTGCGTGGAAAGCGAAAAGTCAGAGGATCGGAGGCAGAGCGGAGGGTACGTGAGGGAACATAGATCTCAAGTAGGCTTGACAGGTAATCGGGGGCTGCGTTATTGAGGCTTTTGTAGCACATGGTATCTAGTTTGTACTGTATGCGCTTTGATACAGGGAGCCAGTGAAGTTGTGCCAGGAGAGGAGATATGTGGTCAGCTTTTTTCTTTTTGAGTACAAAGCGTGCAGCATTGTTTTGAATGCGCTGTAGGATGTGAATGGTGGAGGCAGGAAGACCAGACAGGAGTGAATTGCAATAGTCAATGCGAGACATTATGAAGGAGGAGAACGAGTTTTGCAGTTGTTTGCAGCGATGGGCCAAAACTTTCCAACTCAACATCGATTCCTACTCTGTTCTGCTGATGACAAAGAAAGCTGACATCTTATCACGAGTAGTGGAGCATTTAACACACTGATGAACAGGGAATCGCCAATATCTGAGGTCGCCATTGCAACACTCCTACAGCTGCCAGTATAGGAATCTCTCGTAGACCCATTCTCCAGTGCCGAGATTGCCAAAGCCCTGAAGCGAACCACGCACAGAAAGGCATCAGGAGCTCATGATATTCCTACAGATATCCACAAGAATGGGGGTGACACACTTCTGGAGAAGCTGACGTCTGTATACTAGTCTGTAGGTCTGAAAGGAGGAGGTTCCTCAAAGCTGTGAAGATGCTGTGATCAGTCACAAATACAATAGGACAGGCCACAACACCTTGTGCAGCCATCATCGCGCATTGCGGGGGAAGTCCTTGACAAAATCAGTCTTCACAGTCATGGCCCAGCCTTTCGTGATGGAAGACGCACGTGTGACATGGTGTTTGCTATACTCTGGCTGCAAGAGAAGGGTGGGTGGCGAACATTGTGTTTATAGATCTGACCAAAGCATTTGATACCGTGAACTGGCTGGGCCTCTGAGAGATACTATGACAGTTGGGTCACCTCTGAAGTATGGTGCTCAGTATTATTGCTCTGCACGCAACAAACTTTGTGGCGAGCGTCGGGAGAAAGCTGTCTGCAGGACAAACAGTAAGAACAGTCGGACCTGCCCTCAAACAGTATAGTTGAGAGTAGTGAGATCTGACCATTTCATCAGTTCCCTGTGTCCTGCCGTAGTGTTGTGGACCTATCTATCTATTTGTCTGTCTATCTGTCTATCTATCATATCTATCTATCTATCTATCTATTTATCTATCTATCTGTCTATCTATTTGTCTATCTATTTATCTGTCTATCTATCAATCTATCTATCTATGTATTTATCTATCTATTTATCTATCTATCTATTTATGTAAATATCTTCAATCTATCTATTTATCTATCTATCTATTTATCTATCTATCTATTCATTTATCTATCTATTTATCTATCTATCTATCTATCTATTTATCTATCTATTTATCTATCTGTCTGTCTGTCGATCTACATATGTAGCTAGTTATGTAGCTATCTGTTTATCTACATTCATTGTAGAACAGACACTCAGCAAGTGCATGGATTGATTTACTTCTGTATTTCAGCACTTCACCTTCCTCAGGGCACAATGACATTGTATTTCAGCACTTCACCTGTCTCAGGGCACAATGACATTGTATTTCAGCACTTCACCTGTCTCAGGGCACAATGACATGGTATTTCAGCACTTCACCTGTCTCGGGGCACAATGACATTGTATTTCAGCACTTCACCTGTCTCAGGGCACAATGATATTGTATTTCAGCACTTCACCTGTCTCAGGACACAATGGCATTGTATTTCAGCACTTCACCTGTCTCAGGGCACAATGACATTGTATTTCAGCACTTCACCTGTCTCAGGGCACAATGACATTGTATTTCAGCGCTTCACCTTCCTCAGGGCACAATGACATTGTATTTCAGCACTTCACCTGTCTCAGGGCACAATGACATTGTATTTCAGCACTTCACCTGTCTCAGGGCACAATGACATTGTATTTCAGCACTTCACCTGTCTCAGGGCAGAATGACATTGTATTTCAGCACTTCACCTGTCTCGGGGCACAATGACATTGTATTTCAGCACTTCACCTTCCTCAGGGCACAATGACATTGTATTTCAGCACTTCACCTTCTCAGGGCACAATGACATTGTATTTCAGCACTTCACCTTCCTCAGGGCACAATGACATTGTATTTCAGCACTTCACCTGTCTCAGGGCACAATGACATTGTATTTCAGCACTTCACCTTCCTCAGGGCACAATGACATTGTATTTCAGCACTTCACCTGTCTCAGGGCACAATGACATTGTATTTCAGCACTTCACCTGCCTCAGGGCACAATGACATTGTATTTCAGCACTTCACCTGTCTCAGGGCACAATGACATTGTATTTCAGCACTTCACCTGTCTCAGGGCACAATGACATTGTATTTCAGCACTTCACCTGTCTCAGGGCACAATGACATTGTATTTCAGCACTTCACCTGTCTCAGGGCACAATGACATTGTATTTCAGCACTTCACCTGTCTCAGGGCACAATGACATTGTATTTCAGCACTTCACCTGTCTCGGGGCACAATGACATTGTATTTCAGCACTTCACCTTCCTCAGGGCACAATGACATTGTATTTCAGCACTTCACCTTCCTCAGGGCACAATGACATTGTATTTCAGCACTTCACCTGTCTCAGGGCACAATGACATTGTATTTCAGCACTTCACCTGTCTCAGGGCACAATGACATTGTATTTCAGCACTTCACCTGTCTCAGGGCACAATGACATTGTATTTCAGCACTTCACCTGCCTCAGGGCACAATGACAAACAAATGGCATGATCACAGTAACATTGCAGATGTCATCTCATCTCCATTAAGTCATCGCATACAATCACGTGAGGCACAAATGCACATTCAAATACATAAACGCCCATATTCACAAACACACGCACACACACGCACATGAACACACACACGAATACACACACACGCGCACACACACACATACACACACACACACACACACACACACACACACACACACACACACACACGCGCGCGCGCGCACACACACACATACACACATACACACACACACACACACACACACACACACACAAACACACACACACACCCCAACACACACACACGCCTTTTTACACACTGGTACTTGAACAATGATATCAATACACGTGAACTTCATGGACATACCATCCACCCGGCTTCCTCCCAGCTAACCAAACTTTTTGCACTTTACACACTCATAGACGCGCGCATACATGTCCATGCATGTGCTGAAAAACACAAGAGCACAATATTGAAACTGCATACCAAGAAACCAGTCCAGAAGCCAACAGGTCACAAGCAGTCACACACACACACACCCAACACACCACACACACACACACACACACACAACACACACACGCATATTTCCCCCTCTCCACACCCAACTAACAGAGTCAAAACACCCACAAGTCAAAACTAAGCAAAGAAAACAACATAACTGCGAGTAACACAGCACCATCCCATGCAAGGGTTCCCCCTGCCACCAGGACCAACAACCCACATGTCTCAGTCCCTCTGTCCCTTAGACAGCAAGAACCACGTCACCTTCCACACCAACCACCGCCCCATTGCTCTTCCCACCACTACACCTCACACATTTCACCTTCTGTTCACAACTCTAATGTGAGTAATGAAAAACTTTAACTTAAACAACTAAAGAAATAAGAGGGAAGCAGGGAGAATTTTTATAATATAATCAAAGGACACAACTCTTGAGATTTGAGAAGTTCTATACAACATGGGAGATAATTCTCAAGAGTTGTGTCCTTTGATTATATTAAACAACTAAGTAACATAACTCTTGAGAGTCACGGAGTTATCTCCCATGTAGAATTTCTCAAACCCAACACAGTTTGCTGCGCTAAGGAATGTTCTGAGCTTACTACTTTATGCTTTGTGGCTGCGTCTATGCTAGCTGAATGGGTAGCGCAAACTGTGTTGGGTTTGAGAAATTCTACATGGGAGATAATTCCGTGACTCTCAAGAGTTATGTTTCTTAGTTGATATTTAAAAATTCTCCCTGCTTCCCTCTTATTTCCTTTGGTTTAAGTAAAACAGTATGATACAGGTAAAGGCAATCAACTTAATACCCAAGATGGTCATTTTAAAAACTGAAATTTGAAATTAACGGTCTGTGCCGTACACTCATTCCTATGTAGTAATTCTCACTCACCTACGCTACATGTATACCTGTGTATACACCAACACATTCACAAGAAGATACATACAACCTCCCATTCCCCCATTACATGCACACATACATACACATAAGGTAATAGTGGCTTTAGAAGCACAGGTAAATTGAGGCCCAAAAGAGTTGACTAAGCTGTGAAAACCACATTAGAATTTACAAGTGGATGATATTAAAACCAGTTTTTGGAGAGATTTTTGCATCTTCTTCATTCAAAAATGGTCTGTCTGTCTGTCTGTCTGTCTGTCTGTCCATCTGTCTATCTGTCAGTTTACCTATTTATCTGTCTGTCAGTCTGTCTGTCTATCGATCTATTTATCCATCTGGCTGGCTGTCTGCGTGTCTGTCTACCTATTTCGATGTCCTTTAGAAAAAGGAAATAGTTTCATATCGTATGGAGTGTTTCTGTCTGTCTGTGTTTATTTATCCGTGACAAAACTGCGTGAACAAACATTTTACGACTCTGTGTGAGATGGATCCTTACCAAATTTCGGTCAAAACTATCGACTGCTAAGGAACGGCAAAAGTTTCAGTTGGCAGGTCAAGCTCCAAAATCAAGGTCCTACGGATCTTAGAAGTACTTAAATCAGTACTTTTGTTGGGAAGGTGGTAAACACCACTTTCTATGAACCTTCTGACAATATTTGAAATCTGATGCATAAATGCATGTCCCTTGGTGTGAAATCAGACTGGTATCAAGATGTGCACTGGTTGGAAAATATGTTAGGTTTTTGTATTTATGTAATGTAAGTTGTCAATGTGTATCAGTCATTGTACAGTTTGATGTTGCTGGGGGTGATCAGGGAAACGTTCTGTAGAACGATTGTCTGTAATGTCTGTGTGATGCTTGTTATGCTAGTCTTCGTGGATCGAAATAATGGAGTTTGCGTTTGTTTGTCAATATATATATATATATATATATATATATATATGTACAGGGGTGGGTGCAAAAGTAGGTATACAGTTATGAAAAAAGACAACACGTACAATACTCATTGCATTCGTTATACAAACAAATGAATATTGCATGTACATGTAATAACAAGCACAGCCTTAATGATAATCCATCAGATACTCAAACTGCTTGCCGTCGGTATTCACACACTCCTCTAATCGAGAGCGGAATTAAGCATTATAATAATGATGTGATACTTACTGTATACCTACTTTTGCACCCCCCTGTATATATATATATCATGTATGGTTGGTTGGTCTTTGATTTAATGTCTATTCACTAAAGTGATTTTAGAAAAACACGTATGTATGTATGTATATGTATGTATAAAATGAATAAAAATGTTTTTAAAAAATTAATGTTTTCACCAACATGACGGTCCATCATTGTCCTCGATGCTCGTCAAGTTTTATATCAACCAACGCATTTTCAAAGTCACAATGACCTTCAGAAGAACGAATTATGGATTTTCTGTCATAGTTTCTAGTCTAAAGAGGGAGGTTGTTAAAAAAAAAAAAAAAAAAAAAAAGCTTAACCATCATGATTTTATCTGATGACCAGGTCCGGGGGTTCTTCAGGGGCATGTCCTTCCCCCTGCTGTCTTACATGGCCATCAACTCCGTGTTTTTCGGCGTGTACAACTACTGTCTGCGCGTGTTCCACACGGACCCCCTGTCCAACACGCCGTCATACTGGACAGTGTTTGCCGCCGGCAGCATGGGAGGAGCCGCCCAGCTGGTGGTGGCCTGTCCCAGTGATGTGGTCAAGGTGGTGCTACAGTCACAGATCCCTGAAACACGTCAGTCACTCTTCCTTCTTCTTCCCTTTGGTCTCTGACTCTGTACAGGCCAGAAAACTAAACTGTCATCCCTGAGAGAGAAATAAGTTTTTGGTTTGTTGTTGTTGTCGTGGTTGATGCTAGTGGATAGGGTGATGGAGTCAAAGGGTTAAGTGTTTGATTTGCTATCATGACTGAAAAGGAGGGAAGTTGGTGGATTTGGTGAGAGAGTAAAAGGGTTAAGTTTCTCATTCTTTATCATACCTGATGACGGATATGGTGAGGGTGTGAAAGGGTTAAGTTTTGATTTGTTATCATATCTGATGGTGGATAGGGTGAGGGAGGGAAAGGGTTAAGTTTTGATTTGTTATCATATGTGATGGTGGATATGGTGAGGGTGTCAAAGGGTTAAGTTTTGATTTGTTATCATACCTGATGGTGGATATGGTGAGGGAATCAAAGGGTTAAGTTTTTGATTTATAATCATACCTGATAATGCAAGAAGCTGGTGGATAGGATGAGGGAATGAAAGGATTAAATTTTGGGGTTTGATGTCTTATCTTAAAGACAGGAGCTGGTAGATAGGATGAGGGAGGGAAAGGGTTAAAACATCTGGTTGGCGTAGAGGTAGAGTTACTGTCTGCCAGTCTGACCACACAAGTTCCAGCTTGGCTTGGAAATTGTTGGACGAGTAGCCTCTGGTCCACCCAGCTGTGATTGGGTACCTGACCCTATTCAGGGTTGGGAAAGATAAAGCAGGATTGGGACCCACGTATTAAACATGTGATTCGAGAGAAGTAAGCTCTCTGCCACCTCATTCTCTTGTGACCCAACCTAGGACTGCCTTGACCTTTTCTTTTTCACCTTGACCTTTGCTGGGGGTTGGTTGGTTGACATGCTGGCTGCATGGTGTGTGGACAGGTGCCAGCCTGGTGGCAGGCAGTGGCAACATGGCCACGTCATCAGCAGCAGCCAGGTACTACACGGGACCCAGACAGTGCATACGTCAGCTGGTCAGGACGGCAGGGGTGGGGGGTCTGTACCGCGGGATGGTGGCCATGGCAGCCAGAGACATACCTGGCTATGGTATCTACCTGGTGGTCTTTGAGTACCTGGACCACATGATGCACCGTCATGGATACACAGACTCACAGGTAGCCTACTGCATATTGGCTCTGATCTCATTGCTTGCTTGCTTGCTTGCTTGCTTGCTTGCTTGCTTGCCTGCTTGCTTACCTGCTTGCTTGCTTGCTTGCCTGCTTGCTTGCTTGCTTGCTTGCTTGCTTGCTGCTTGCTTGCTTGCCTGCCTGCTTGCTTGCTTGCTTGCTTGCTAGCTGGCTTGCCGGCTTGCTTGCTTGATTGCTTGCTTGCTAGCTGGCTTGCTGGCTTGCTGGCTGGCTTGATTGCTTGCTTGCTGGGTAGCTGGCTTGCTGGCTTGCTTGCTTGCTTGCTCTCTTCCTGACTTGCTTGAGGCTTCAGAGTTCGGTTGTTCGGTTGATTGATCAGCTGGTTCTCTAGTTGATTGGTTGAGTGGATGAATTTTAGCTGTTTTATTTGGTTGGTTGGTTCATTGGTTGGCCTGGTTGGTTGCTTGGTTAGTATAATTATTCCTTCCATTCAGAAGTTTCTGACCCAGACCTGCCAATCGTGCTACTATCAGAATCGGCGCAGTGGTTACATTCGAAAGTACTTTTCAACTGAGGCTGCATCCAAGCTTGTGATATCTGTCGTTTCTGTCTCGTCTTGATTATCATTGGGCTGTCCTTTCTGGACTACCAGTGTTCTGTCCTCTGTTTGCAACAATACAAAACACAGCTGCTCGTCTTATCCTCAGAAACGAAAAGTTTATCATGTCAGTCCTCTCCTTCGCTCTCTCCGCTGATTGCCTGTCTCAAATAGAACTGAATTTTAGCTGGATACCTATTGCAACGAATCTATTCATCAGTGTGCTCCCTCCTGCCTTTCGCACCTTGTGCTCTGCTTCAGGTAGTCTTTCCCTTCAGGTCTCCAGATTTAAACTGTCAACTGTTAAATCAGCAGGGCTTAAAACGTTCCGCGTCTGGGCGGAATTCCGCGATTTCGGTTTGTCAAAAAAAAGAAAGAAAAAAAAAATCGAAAGGAGCAAGGCATCCGTGATCGGCTTGCAAGCATTCACAGCAACGGCGCGCAAGTTATGGCCCCTGATTTTTCTTGGAAGAAGTTTCCGGTCGGACTTCTTGGAAAAAACAAAATATATCTTCCTGTAATAATTATGTGTTTACAGCAATTTTTATGCTCTAAATATCTCTTGGAATTATGTCCAGAAAGCGCGAAATGGCATAGATTTACACTTGGTTTTTAAAATATGCTCTCTATAATTTTCCATTGCTTTTATTCTTGCTTTTATTGCTTTTATTCTTTCTCCCCATTTATAGCCATGCGTGTGTGTGTGTGTGTGTGTGCGTGCGTGCGTGTGTGTGTGCGTGCGTACGTACGTGCGTGCGTGCGTGTGTGTCTGTTTCACCGCTAAGATTTGATTTTATCAAGATTTTGCGCTATATAAATATTGTAATTATTATTAATTATTATTATTAAAACATTTTCCCGGGGGAGCATGCCCCCAGACCCCCCCCCCCCCCCTATTTTCAGTGGGTATTTTCCTCCTCCTGCTTTAAGCCCTGAATCAGCGTTCTTTTGCTGTTTCTGGACCGTCTGCCCTTCAATACACTTCCATCCTCCCTTCGAACAACATTTATCCTTTCTACTTTTAAATCCAGTTTTAAAACCCACCTCCTTTCCAGACAATTAATTCTACAACTTCCTCTTTCTGTCAGTTTGTGTAGGTCTGTGTGTGTGTGTGTGTGTGTGTGTGTGTGTGTGTGTGTGTGTGTGTGTGTGTGTGTGTGTGTGTTTGTTTGTGTTTTTTGTTGTGTGTGTGTGTGTTGTGGTGTGTGTGTTGTTTGTGTGTGTGTGTGTGTGTGTGTTGTGTTTGTGTGTGTGTGTTGTGTGTGTGTGTGTGTGTTTGTGTGTGTGTGTGTTTTGTGTGTGTGGTTGTTTTGTGTAGGTGTGTGTGTGTGTGTGTGTTTTGTGTGTGTGTGTGTGTGTGTGTGTGTGTTGTGTGTGTGTGTGGTGTGTGTGTGTGTGTGTGTGTGTTGTGTGTGTGTGTGTGTGTGTGTGTGTGTGTTGTGTGTGTTGTGTGTGTGTGTGTGTGTGTGTGTGTGTTTGTGTGTGTGTGTGTGTGTGTGTGTGTGTGTGTTTTGTGTGTGTGTGTGTGTGTGTGTGTGTTTTGTGTGGTTGTGTGTGTGTGTGTGTGTGTGTTGTGTGTGTGTGTGTTGTGTGTGTGTGTGTGTGTGTGTGTGTGTTTTGTGTGTGTGTGTGTGTGTGTGTGTGTGTTTTGTGTGGTGTGTGTGTGGTGTGTGTGGTTGTGTGTGTGTGTGTGTGTGTGTGTGTTGTGTGGTGTGTTGTGTGTGTGTGTGTGTGTGTTGTGTGTGTGTGTGTGTGTGTGTGTGTGTGGTGTGTGTGTGTGTGTGTGTTGTGTGTGTTGTGTGTTGTTGTGTATGTGGTGTGTGTATGTGTGTGTGTGTGTGTGTTGTGATGTTGATTGTAGATTGTGGGTTGTTATTTTTATTATGTTATTATTATATTTTATTATTTATTATTATTTATTTTATTATTATTATATTATTATTATTATTTTATTATTATTATTATATATTACCATTATTATGACCTATATACATCACCTACAAAACCATGTGAATATACTAGAAATAGAAAGCAAAGGTAAGAGGCTGGAACTAAACAACAGGAAGACTGAAGTCATGGTGATCAGTAAAAAAAAAACATGAAATCCCCTCATGCAAAATAACAGCAAACGGCACGACCTTGAGACAGGTTGATAGGTTTAAATACCTGGGAACGATCGTTTCATCAGACGGCAGATGCACACCAGAAATAGCCAGCAGAATCGGCCAAGCCAAAACAGCATTCAAGAAGATGACAAGTATTCTTACCAACAAATGCCTATCAATCAACATCAGGAAGAGAGTTCTTGAATGTTATATAGAACCAATACTGTTGTACGGTTGTTAGGCGTGGGCAGTCAACAAGCAATGACAGAGCAAGATTGAGGCAGCCGAGATGTGGTTTCTAAGAAGAATGTTGAGAGTTCCATGGACAGCAAAGAAAACAAACGAGACAGTCTTGATGGAGACAGACACAAGAAGGTCATTGATAAGGAAGATTAGGAAAAGACAGGTAACATTTATAGGCCATTTTATGAGGAAGGGGGATTTGGAACACCTGGTCACAACGGGAAAGCTGGAGGGAAAGAGAACAGCAGGTAGACCCAGGGAGAAGATAATAGACGAACTTGCAGAGTGGCTGAAGACAAGGAGGGTGGAAGAGATGCTTGAGGCAACAAGAGATAGAGACAGATGGAAGTCCATGATCGCCAACGCCATGCGGCAGGGCACCTGATGATGATGATGATGATGATGATGATGATCTCATCATCATCATCATCATCATCATCATCATCATCATCGTTCTTTGGTTAGTTCAGTTGACTCATGTGGTGGGTTGGGCCGTTGTTAGTTTGCTTGGTCGTTTGACAGGTTGGTTAGATGGAGGTTGGTTAATTGCTTGGTTGACCAGTTGGTTGGACAAACGTGTGGACAACTGGATGGATGGATTGATGGATGGAAGGATGGATGGATGGATCGTTGATTTGTTGGTGGGATGAATGGTTGACTGGGTGATCGATTGACTGACCGTTACATGTAGTGTGTATACTCAACGAAAGAGATACATGAAATGACATACAACTCTTTCATTGCGAACTGATGATGATGTTGATGATGATGATGATGATGATGATAATGATGATGATGTTGGTGGTGGTGGTGGTGACGATGACACGACGACGACGACGATGATGATGACGACGACGATGACGATGATGATGACGACGACGACAACGATGACGATGATGATGATGATGATGATGATGGTGATGATGATGATGATAATGATGACAACGACGATAAAGGGCTTAAACATGATAGGTAAATCAAACCAGTGGGCAGACACTCATGACTTACTCAAACAATGACTGACAACGACAACAACTTAAGGGCACAAAGCACATGCATACAGGGGGGAGGGGGGGGGAGGACAAGAGGGGAGTGAGACGAAGGTGTGGATGCACACAGGGAGAAATGATTGCTGGACAAACAGGTTCTGTACAAAACCACACGTGATGATCTCTACATGCAAAAGGCGATACATGCTGCCCCAAAATGCCTGTGTTGAGGCAATACACTCTACCCCAAAATACCTGTGTTGAGGCAATACACTCTATCCCAAAATGCCTGTGTTGAGGCAATACGCTCTGCCCCAAAATACCTGTGTTGAGGCAATACACTCTACCCCAAAATACCTGTGTTGAGGCAATACGCCCTACCCCAAAATACCTGTGTTGCTGTCTACAGGGAATCTTTTCCAACATCATGGCTGGCGGTCTGGCAGGAAGCATATCCTGGGCGGCCATCTTGCCCTTTGACGTCATCAAGAGCCGCATTCAGGCGGACGAGGAACGGAAGTACAAAGGACTGTGGGACTGTGCGGTGAGGAGTTACCGGGAGGAGGGTGTGAGGGTCTTCTCCAGAGGCCTGCTCGTTTGCTCTGTGAGGGGCTTTCCTTCCGCTGCCGTCACCTTTCTGATGTATGCACAGACACTGAAACTGTTTAATGCCTACAGCACGTCTTGAGGCTGTCTCCCTCAATGTGTCTTGAGGCTGTCTCCCACAATGTGTCTTGATGCTGTCTCTTTCCAACTGTCCTATGTCTGTGGTGTGTGTTGAGTCTGTCTCCCACAATGTGTCTTGAGGCTGTCTCCCACAATGTGTCTTGAGGCTGTCTCCTACAATGTGTCTTGAGGCTGTCTCCTACAATGTGTCTTGAGGCTGTCTCTTTCCAACTGTCCTATGTCTGTGGTGTGTCTTGAGGCTGTCTCCTACAATGTGTCTTGAGGCTGTCTCCTACAATGTGTCTTGAGGCTGTCTCTTTCCAACTGTCCTATGTCTGTGGTGTGTCTTGAGGCTGTCTCCTACAATGTGTCTTGAGGCTGTCTCCCACAATGTGTCTTGAGGCTGTCTCCTTCCAACTATCCTATGTCTGTGGTGTGTGTTGAGGCTGTCTCCTTCCAACTGTCCTATGTCTGTGGTGTGTGTTGAGGCTGTCTCCTTCCAACTGTCCTATGTCTGTGGGGTGTGTTGAGGCTGTCTCCTTCCAACTGTCCTATGTCTGTGGGGTGTGTGTTGAGGCTGTCTCCTTCCAACTGTCCTATGTCTGTGGTGTGTGTTGAGGCTGTCTCCTTCCAACTGTCCTATGTCTGTGGTGTGTGTTGAGGCTGTCTCCTTCCAACTGTCCTATGTCTGTGGTGTGTGTTGAGGCTGTCTCCTTCCAACTGTCCTATGTCTGTGGTGTGTGTTGAGGCTGTCTCCTTCCAACTGTCCTATGTCTGTGGTGTGTGTTGAGGCTGTCTCCTTCCAACTGTCCTATGTCTGTGGTGTGTGTTGAGGCTGTCTCCTTCCAACTGCCCTATGTCTGTGGTGTGTGTTGAGGCTGTCTCCTTCCAACTGTCCTATGTCTGTGGTGTGTGTTGAGGCTGTCTCCTTCCAACTGTCCTATGTCTGTGGTGTGTGTTGAGGCTGTCTCCTTCCAACTGTCCTATGTCTGTGGTGTGTGTTGAGGCTGTCTCCTTCCAACTGTCCTATGTCTGTGGTGTGTGTTGAGGCTGTCTCCTTCCAACTGTCCTATGTCTGTGGTGTGAGTTGAGGCTGTCTCCTTCCAACTGTCCTATGTCTGTGGTGTGAGTTGAGGCTGTCTCCTTCCAACTGTCCTATGTCTGTGGTGTGTGTTGAGGCTGTCTCCTTCCAACTGTCCTATGTCTGTGGTGTGTGTTGAGGCTGTCTCCTTCCAACTGTCCTATGTCTGTGGTGTGTGTTGAGGCTGTCTCCTTCCAACTGTCCTATGTCTGTGGTGTGTGTTGAGGCTGTCTCCTTCAGTGACATGATGCTGTTTCCTTCAAACTATCCCATGTCTTTGGTGTGTGGCGAAGCTGTCTCCCTCAGTACGTGTTGAGGCTGTCTGCCTTGAACTGTTTAACGTCTGTAGTGTGTTGAGGCTGTCTGCCTTGAACTGTTTAACGTCTGTAGTGTGTTGAGGCTGTCTGCCTTGAACTGTTTAACGTCTGTAGTGTGTTGAGGCTGTCTGTCTTAAACTGTTTAACGTCTGTAGTGTGTGTTGAGGCTGTCTGCCTTGAACTGTTTAACGTCTGTAGCGTGTGTTGAGGCTGTCTTCCTTAAATTGTTTAACGTCTGTAGCGTGTGTTGAGGCTGTCTGCCTTAAACTGTTTAATGTCTGTAGTGTGTGTTGAGGCTGTCTTCCTTAAATTGTTTAACGTCTGTAGTGTGTGTTGAGGCTGTCTGTCTTAAACTGTTTAATGTCTGTAGTGTGTGTTGAGGCTGTCTGTCTTAAACTGTTTAACGTCTGTAGTATGTGTTGAGGCTGTCTGTCTTTAACTGTCTAATGTCTGTAGTGTGTGTTGAGGCTGTCTGTCTTAAACTGTTTAACGTCTGTAGTATGTGTTGAGGCTGTCTGTCTTTAACTGTCTAATGTCTGTAGTGTGTGTTGAGGCTGTCTGTCTTAAACTGTTTAACGTCTGTAGTGTGTGTTGAGGCTGTCTGTCCTAAATTGTTTAATTCTGTAGTGTGTGCTGAGGCTGTCTGACTTAAACTGTTTAATGTCTGTAGTGTGTGTTGAGGCTGTCTTCCTTAAACTGTTTAACGTCTGTAGTGTGTGTTGAGGCTGTCTGCCTTGAACTTTTAACGTCTGTAGCGTGTGTTGAGGCTGTCTGCCTTAAACTGTTAAAGGTATGTAGTGTGTGTTGAGGCTGTCTCCCTTAAACTATTAAACGTCTGTAGTGTGTGTTGAGGCTGTCTGCCTCAAACGTTTTGTTGCCTACAGTGTGTGTTGAGGCTGTCTACCTCAAACGTTTTGTTGCCTACAGTGTGTGTTAAACTTGTCTGCCTCAAACGTTTTGCCTACCGGTGTGTGTTGAGGCTGTCTGCCTCAAACGTTTTGTTGCCTACAATGTGTGTTGAGGCTGTCTGCCTCAAACGTTTTGTTGCCTACAATGTGTGTTGAGGCTGTCTGCCTCAAACTTTTTGTTGCCTACAGTGTGTGTTGAGGCTGTCTGCCTCAAACTTTTTGTTGCCTACAGTGTGTGTTGAGGCTGTCTGCCTCAAACATTTGTTCAGAAGTAATATTAAGTTGAGGCTTCCAGATTTCCCTTTGTCCCTTCATCTATTGCCTGCTGTGTAGGCCTCACTGAGAGGGTCAGCCTCAAACCCCTCAATGTCTGTCCACCCTCAATATCTGTACAACATCACCTTCAGTCTCTTCACTATGTACTATCTTGTTGAGGTGGTTGGACTGATACCCTTCAGTAGCTGTAGGTTGTTGTTGTTGTTGTTGTCATTGTCGTAGTTGATGTTCGTTTGTTTGTTTGTTTGTCTGTCTGCTTGTTTGTTTGTTTGTTTGTTTGTTGTTGTTGCCGTGGTCATTGTTGTCATTTTTGTTGTTTTTCTCTCATCAGGATTTCGATTTTCTCTGTTGTTCATAGATGAGTGTGTGCACGTTTTTCTGTCAATGTACAACAGTTGTTAATTTGAACTTGACTGTGTACTGCCTGTGTTCAGCACATCCACTGAGGGCACTCAGTGAAGACAAAACAGTCTGTGGCCACTAAGTCTCTTACTGGGATGTCAGTGCAAGCTCTAATTGTTTGTGACAAGCATCATGCTGTTGAGAGATGCACACGCACGCACGTACACTTATCTATGCACGCACACCTACGTGTGTACACACGTGCGCGCGCGCATGTGTGTGTGTGTGTGTGTGTGTGTGTGTGTGTGTGTGTGTGTGTGTGTGTGTGTGTGTGTGTGTGTGTGTGTGTGAACGACTTGTATTCGTTCGTACTGTTTTGCTCGTTACAATTATGTTCGTAACTAGTAGTTGTAATACCTATTTCAGATTTCGTGTCTTCTTAGTACTTACTAACTTATCTATTGCCTATTTCACCATTGGCAGCGAATGTTCTCCACTTCTTTCTATTCTAGGCCAGCCTCCGTACAGTACCTCGAGTGTGTTTCAGGCCCTTATGGTTCTAAGGTTCGACACCAATTGATTTTGGGTCTTCCTCTCTCACATCTTTCTTCTGGTGTCCAGTGGACGCAGTTCAGATGATGTTATACCGCTGGGTTTTTGTTTTTGTTTTTTGTTGTTGTTGTTTTTTTTATATGTCGAATCCATTTCCACCATCGTTTCAGGATAATAGTGTCTACTTTTGTTTCGGGCAACTTGTTAGTTGAACATGGTGTTGGGCCAGAAGACTTACATGATTCTGTAGAGGTTCTTTGTGTGGAAGGTTGGCAGCTTGGGAAGGTCGCTCTTTGTCATCCTCCAGCATTGTGACCCGTACAGTAAGGTGCACAGGACACAGCTGTGTCAGCTTGATGTTGATGCTGCACTGGGGGAACCTCCACAAGTTGTTCAGAGTCGTGAAGACGTCTCTGCCTTTGCTGAGAGGACTTTGATGTCACTGTCTCTGTCGTGTCTGATAGTGCTGCCTAGGTAGAGGAGCTTTTCCATTGTCAGTACATGTAGGTCTGTTCCATCTATTTTGGCTGGTGAAGGGGTTTAGGGTGTCCATTGTCATTACCTATGTCTTCGTTTGGCTGATCTTTGGTCTGTTTGTTTTGTGAGGATGTTGAGATCAGATGCTTTCTCCTGCATGTGTTGGTGAGTGTGGAAAACTACTGTCATGTCGTCTGCAAAGTCAGGATCTTCTACTGCTGAGATTCCATCTGATGGCTGTTGGTTGGTCTTTAGTCGGTCTTCTCATTACCTAGTCTATGGTCATGTTGAAAAGCAAAGCTAACATTAAACATCCTTGTCTAACACCTGTCTTCACTTTGAAAATGTGTTTGAAAAGAAAAGATAACATTAAACATCCTTGTCTAACACCTGTCTTCACTTTGAAAATGTGTTTGAAAAGAAAGCTAACATTAAACATCCTTGTCTAACACCTGTCTTCACTTTGAAAATGTGTTTGCTGTTTCCTACCGTACAAGTCAAACTGACTTAAAAGCTTTTGATAAGAAGGATGATCGGTGTGGAATTCCGTTTGCTCAGGGTATACGCCATAGACTGCCCCTGTGCATGCTATCAAAAGCTTTCTCAAAGTCCACAAAGTTGAGGTAGAGCTGTCTCTGCCATTCTGAGCATTGTTTGATGATATTTCGTACAGTAACTGTTTAGTCAGCGCATCCTCTTTCTTTCTGCAAACTACCTGATCTTTCCTTGTTTGTTTGTCTGCAGCATTTGACATTGGTTGAATAATGACTTGTGCGAGGATTATGTTTGGAATTAACAAAAGAGTAAACTTAATTCCATGCCAGTGACTGCAATTACTTGGGACACATCTCTTTGGAATGGTCAGAGCAGTGCCTTTTGTCCAGTGGTTTGGTGTTTTCTTTCATCCCGCATATACGTGAAGAGTGACTAAACATTCTGGCTGCTAGTTCTGGGTGTCTGGAACAACTCAGCGCTGAGGGCTTCCTGTGCAAGGGGCTGTTGTATTAGTGAGTCTTCTTCTTTCTTCTTGGCGTACTACACAATCATCTGAGTCCGGGCGATGAATGCAGCCGTCTTTTTCAGCTCCTGTCTGCAGCCATGGAGTTTGGTTGTCAGCGGAGCGTCTGTCGGCCACACGTCCTGTCTTGCCACCTGGTGAAGGGGACATCTTTGGAGTATATGCTCCATGGTTTGGTCTTCTTGACCGCAGGGACAGGTTGGGGGGGGGGGGGGGCGCCAGCTTCAGTTTGCGGTACATGTGGCTGTTCAGCCTATTGTGACCAGTGCGCAACCTCACCAGGGCAACTTGCTGCTCTGTAGACAACAGATGGTAGTCATCCCTGTGTCGTCTCGGCATGGAAAGCGCCCTGATGATGCATGCTCCTCTTCTCACTGTAGCTGACGCTGTTGTTAGGTTGTTCTTCTCCGGCTCCCTCCTTAGCAAGCATATCAGCTCGCTCATTCCCGGAGACTCCGCAGTGGGCTGGGATCCACTGCAGAACTGCTCTTCTGGTTGTGGCAACCTGGTGCAGAGCTCTAGACAGGAGGGGGAGCGTGTTGTTCTGGCATGCCTGCAGCACGGAGAGGGCATCAGACAAGAAGACAACTTGTCTGCAGTCACAGTCTGTAGCCTGAATCATGGAGGACCGCCTGCATGAGTGCTTCTGTCTCAGCAGGGTAGTTTGTACAGTGTCTTCCAGTGGCGACACTTGCTGTTGTTGTTTGTCCTCCTGGGAAAAGGACAAGGATGCCTGCACCCCCGTTGGCTACGGCGTCGGTTGCTGACCCGTCGGTGTATACATGTATCCATGCCTCCTGTGGGTACCTCTCAGCAATCATGGCCATTGTTAGGTAGTGTTTTACCTTGTCATCTTGTATTAGTGAGTGAATTGATGGCTGAGAATATTTTTTCTTCTCTGTTACTGGCTATTGGTACTGTTACAAAAAATGTATGTATGTGTATATGTGATTTTTCTTTCCACATCACTGGGTCTTTGTCGATCTGCTGATTACTATTGTCAGTACAGAAAAAAAAAAACCTAAGTTCAGTTACTGTGAAATATGCGTATACCTTTATACGTTTGTGCTATACACATGATTATTATTATCATCATCTTCGTCGTCGTCGTTATCATCATCATCATTTCATCACTGATACCATTGCGTTTGTTGTTGTTGTTGTTGCAATTATTATTATTATTATTATCATTATTATTATTATTATTATTATCACCGTCGTCGTCGTCGTTGTTGTTGTTGTCGTCGTCGTCTGTATTGTTATGCTCATTACCATTACTTGCGATCATTAATATCATTATCATCATCATCATCATCATCATATATATATGCTTAAGTTGAAGTAGCAGTTTCAAGATGAAAAAAATCACGTATACTATATGCGTTCCGCCACTCAAGCCATACTGTGGAATTCCAAGTTGTTGATGGAAGATGCCATAATATTGCTGATAAATGTATGCACGGAAAAAGTGTGTGTGCCGTGTAATGCGTGCACGTGTGACAGCCACAGACATGTATGTTGCTTTCTGACTCAGTGCAGTGTTGAAATCCTAGTGGACAACAAATCCTTTATCTTCTGTTTGTGTGGTATTTGTTGGTGGTTGGCCGATTGTTTGGTTAATTGCTTGGTTGATTGCTTGGTTGTCTGGTTGCTTGCTTGCTTGGTTACTTGGGTTTGGTCCTTTTCTTTTTCTTTTTCTCTTGATTATGAATACATTCTTCCTAATGCCATTGACATTACGCAAATTATTACAAAATGTACTCTCTCTCTCTCTCTGTCTCTCTCTGTCCTCTCTCTCTCTCTCTCTCTCTCTCTCTCTCTCTCTCTTGTATACGATGTATTTTGTTTCTTTTTCATTGTGCCTGTGAATAAAAATGTGTCTCAAGCATTTTCTTACATCTGTAGGCTGTATCATTACCGCTTTTTTTTTTTATCTGTTTTATTCTCTCTCTCTCTCTCTCTCTCTCTCTCTCTCTCTCTCTCTCTCTCTCTCTCTCTCTCTCTTCTCTGTCTGTCTGTTTGTCTGTCTGTGCGAGTGTCTGGGTGTGTGCGCATGCGCGTGTATTTGTGTGTGTTTGTATCTCTCTCTCTCTCTCTCTCTCTCTCTCTCTCTCTCTCTCTCTCTCTCTCTCTCTGTCTGTGTCTGGGTGTGTGCGCATGCGCGTGTGTTTGTGTCTGTTTGTATCTCTCTCTTTCTCTCTCTCTCTCTCTCTCTCTCTCTCTCTCTCTCTCTCTCTCTGTGTCTGTGTCTGTGTCTGTGTGCGTGTCTGGGTGTGTGCGCATGCGCGTGTGTTTGTGTCTGTTTGTATCTCTCTCTTTTCTCTCTCTCTCTCTCTCTCTCTCTCTCTCTCTCTCTCCTCTCTCTCTCTGTGTCTGTGTCTGTGTGCGTGTCTGGGTGTGTGCGCATGCGCGTGTGTTTGTGTCTGTT
>CM060308.1:2579974-2602474 GCA_030674185.1 Monoplex corrugatus | reverse complement strand
AGTTTTCAACTAATTTCTAGTGCGCCATTACAGATGTTTCTTACCTGGCCTGATCCCGTTCCCTGGCCTGGCTGCTCTGTGATATATCTGTGTTTTAAAATGAGCTGGCGTGGCACACTGCCTTCAGTCGTTTTAGTACTTCACTCCACTGGGGGTGAGGATTTGGTTTCCTGGCTGCTACAGACAGCAAACTGAAGTTCTGGCTGCACAAGTAGAAATCACTTGTACTATAATTTGGGAGTGTGTCTGCAGTACCACATTCAGCCTCAAGATGGCTCTGGTTTGAATGGCAACAAACTGAGTAGGCTATTGACACACTGTTCATTAGACTAGTAGTCTCAGTGTGTAATCACTAAATCACTATAATATTTTGAACAACACTTACAGCATGCTGACAGACTCAGACTTCAGTGCATTAAAATGCCGTGATTCGATGTTTAGGACTTAGGCCTGTTTGTTTGGTTTTTTTGTTTTGTTGTTTGTTTTGTTTTGTTTTTTGGGGGGGGGTTTGTTGCAAAAATTAGATGCTGTAAATAGTGTAATCTATCCTGGTCCTAACCCTAACCTTAACCCAAGCTGAAAACATCAGCTTTGGGATCAGCTTCCTCCAATCCTCCAAGAATATATCATATGCATATTGCCAGGGGAGGTTTTGGGATAGAGATCTATAAGGGTAGAGTGTGCGAGCTCACAGATAAGGTGAGGGAGTCACGGGTTAAATGATCTGCAGATATAATTAATATTCTCTCTCTCTCTCTCTCTCTCTCTCTCTCTCTCTCTCTCTCTCTCTCTCCCCTCTCTCTCCCCCTCTCTCTCCCCTTCCTCCCTCTAGGTTTTATATGTATTATATGTGTGTATATTATAGGCCTATATATACATATAGATAGAGAGAGAGAGAGAGGGAGAGAGAGATATGTAAATATACACATATATTATACATACAGATATATATATACATGTATGTGTGTGTGTGTGTGTGTGTGTGTGTGTGTGTGTGTGTGTGTGTGTGTGTGTGTGTGTGTGTGTGTGTGTGTTTATCTCTAGGCTTTGTGTAATATATAGATAGAACTAGAAGGATACCTCCAGTGGATAAGCAATCTTGATATTGATTTATTATGACAGGTCAAGGTGGAATTTTTAAAGTTTAACTATGACTTGAAATACAAAAGGTGGGCAGATCCCTCAGATTGTCAGATCACGGAGTGAGAAGTTTCCAAACAAATGACGCAATGAAACTGAAAACATTTATTGACAGTATTTATCATGTTACTTTGAGTTGTCTGTTTATTGTGTCAAGCCACAGGGAACAACATCAGAGAGAAGTTGGTGACAGAGAAAGATGGCTCAGAGGCAGATGCTTCGACACAGAGGCAGAAAAGAAAAAGGAAGAAGAAAAAGAAGTTGGGGGAACTGGAACAAAAGGCACAAGAGGTCAGTTGATTTATTCTGTCAGTTTCCTGACAGCACTGTATGGTAGTATGTGTACTAATATTGAGATAATCTATTGTTGTCAGTTACATGACAGCACTGTATGGTAGTATGCGTAATATTGAGACAATCAATTATTGTCAGTTACATGACAGCATTGTATGGTAGTATGCGTAATATTGAGACAATCTATCGTTGTCAGTTACATGACCGTATTGTATGGTAGTATGCGTAATATTGAGACAATCTATCATTGTCAGTTACATGACAGCATTGTATGGTAGTATGCGTAATATTGAGACAATCTATTGTTGTCAGTTACATGACAGCACTGTATGGTAGTATGTGTAATATTGAGACAATCTATTATTGTCAGTTACATGACAGCACTGTATGGTAGTATGTGTAATATTGAGACAATCTATCATTGTCAGTTACATGACAGCACTGTATGGTAGTATGTGTAATATTGAGACAATCTATCGTTGTCAGTTACATGACAGCATTGTATGGTAGTATGAGTAATATTGAGACAATCTGTCGTTGTCAGTTACATCATGACCGCATTGTATGGTAGTATGCGTAATATTGAGACAATCTATCGTTGTCAGTTACATGACAGCACTGTATGGTAGTATGCGTAATATTGAGACAATCTATCATTGTCAGTTACATGACAGCACTGTATGGTAGTATGCGTAATATTGAGACAATCCTGACAGCATTGTATGATAGTATGCGTAATATTGAGACAATCCTGACAGCATTGTATGGTAGTATGCGTAATATTGAGACAATCTATCGTTGTCAGTTACATGACAGCATTGTATGGTAGTATGCGTAATATTGAGACAATCTATCGTTGTCAGTTACATGACAGCATTGTATGGTAGTATGCGTAATATTGAGACAATCTGTCGTTGTCAGTTACATGACAGCATTGTATGGTAGTATGCGTAATATTGAGACAATCTGTCGTTGTCAGTTACATGACAGCATTGTATGGTAGTATGCGTAATATTGAGACAATCTATCGTTGTCAGTTACATGACAGCATTGTATGGTAGTATGCGTAATATTGAGATAATCTGTCGTTGTCAGTTACATGACAGCATTGTATAGTAGTATACGTAATATTGAGACAATCTATCGTTGTCAGTAACATGACAGCATTGTATGGTAGTATGCGTAATATTGAGACAATCTATCGTTGTCAGTTACATGACAGCATTGTATGGTAGTAATAGTATGCGTAATATTGAGACAATCTGTCGTTGTCAGTTACATCATGACCGCATTGTATGGTAGTATGCGTAATATTGAGACAATCTATCGTTGTCAGTTACATGACAGCACTGTATGGTAGTATGTGTAATATTGAGACAATCTATCATTGTCAGTTACATGACCGTATTGTATGGTAGTATGAGTAATATTGAGACAATCTATCATTGTCAGTTACATGACAACATTGTATGGTAGTATGCGTAATATTGAGACAATCTATCATTGTCAGTTACATGACCGTATTGTATGGTAGTATGCGTAATATTGAGACAATCTATCATTGTCAGTTACATGACAGCACTGTATGGTAGTATGCGTAATATTGAGACAATCTATCATTGTCAGTTACATGACAGCACTGTATGGTATTGGTAGTATGCGTAATATTGAGACAATCTATCATCGTCAGTTTTATGACAGCATTGTATGGTAGTATGCGTAATATTGAGACAATCTATCATTGTCAGTTTCCTGACAGCATTGTATGGTAGTATGCGTAATATTGAGACAATCCTGACAGCACTGTATGGTAGTATGCGTAATATTGAGACAATCTATCGTTGTATCTTTTTGGCCTCCTCAGGCTCCTGCTTAGAATGGAGTGTGCTATGACTTCATTTATTAAGAAGATTGTGATCACACAGTCCAGTCTTATCCAATTCATGGATATGTTATTGTTAGTGAGGGTGTTGTTCAAATTTACTGACCAACACTGCAAGTGTGTGTATCTGTTGGGCGTGGTGGTGCTTGGATATTATGGAAGGAAGCTTAGAGTAAGTCATGGCACGAGTCACAGTTCAGAATGAAACACCATAGCATCATCATGATCATCCCCACTCTCATGCATTAGCATTGTGACAAATTGTCAGAGATTCTGTGGCCCTTCATGCAAGCTCTTTCAGTGATTGTAGTTTTGGTGGATTTGGAGATGGGGTAGAGTGCCAAAATAATCATAGTGGGTTGATTGATGCTAAGACAGTGCAGACGGTGGCAACAACAGCAAAAAATGGATTACATAATGACCTAGATATTGTCTTACTCTGGGGTACTTGGAAATCTTTTTTTTATTATTATTTAATATATATTGTAACAAAAGATGAAGTCATAAAGAGACTTCATATAATCATCTGATTTAAACACACTATAGAGAACTCAGGGTTTGTTTTAGTGTTTTTGTTGTTTAAAAAAAAAAGAGTAATGGTAATAATAAGAATAATAATAATAATAACAATAAGAAGAAGAATGTACATTTATGGTATGCCTAACAGTAACAGTGCTCTCATCATCATCATCAGGTGCCCTGCCGCATGGCATTGATGATCATGGACTTCCATCTGCCTCTATCTTTCATTGCCCCTAGCATCTCTCCCACCCCCCTCGTCCCCAGCCACTCCGCAAGTCCGTCCAGCATTTTCTCCCTGGGTCTACCCGGTGCTCTCTTTCCCTCCAGCTTTCCCGTTGTGACCAGGTGCTCCAAATCCCCCTTCCTCATAAAATGGCCTATAAATGTTGCCTGTCATTTCCTAATCTTCCTTATGAGTGATCTACTTGTGTCTGCCTCCATCAAGACAGTCTCATTTGTTTTCTTTGCTGTCCATGGAACTCTCAACATTCTTCTTAGAAACCACATCTCGGCTTCCTCAATCTTGTTCTGGCTTTGCTTGTTGACTGTCCACACCTCACATCCGTACAACAGTATTGGTTCTATATAACATTCAAGAACTCTCTTCCTGATGTTAATTGATAGGCATTTGTTGGTAAGAATACCTGTCATCTTCCTGAATGCTGTTTTGGCTTGGCCCATTCTGCTCTAGGCACTTACAATTCTATAGTACAAAAAGAACTGAATATATAGGTTTAACACTAATTCACTGATTTTACCCATTGACATAATGCAAATATTCTCAGCAACATTCACATAAACAAAACACTATAAGAATGCACTAAAACAGGATGAAATAGGATCAGTATAACAGAGTTAATTTAAAAAAGTGAATGAACATTAGCAAGGTAAATCTCAGGCTTTTGTATTGATCAATGTTTTCATTATCTATAAATATTAGCATGGTATGGTTTTGTGTCAAATATTATAATGCTACCAATTTTGAAGAACAAGGTCTCCCAACAGTGTAAAAATCGCTACTCACAGTTCCGTAGCTTTCGATGGCGTTCTCGCCATCTTCGTCAGCGCTCTAATGCTGTCTGCGTGAATCTCTACTCAGATCTCGCGAACATGGGATGAACCCAGTTCACGAGATCGAATCAGAGAATGGTACACCGGGGGCAGGGTGTAACGGCCCCGGTCCCTGTTGAGCGGGGGGTTGGTGGCTGCGATGTAGATGGCCTCCTTGACTCCTCGCTGGAACCACTTACACCCTGCCCCCGGTGTACCATTCTCTGATTCGATCTCGTGAACTGGGTTCATCCCATGTTCGCGAGATCTGAGTAGAGATTCACGCAGACAGCATTAGAGCGCTGACGAAGATGGCGAGAACGCCATCGAAAGCTACGGAACTGTGAGTAGCGATTTTTACACTGTTGGGAGACCTTGTTCTTCAAAATTGGTAGCATTATGTCTACCCCCCAACTGTTGAAACTTCCCCTGTGTCAAATATTGTTTTGTTGTTGTTTTTTGTTTTATTTTTTTATTATTATTTTTGTTTTGTTTTGTTACATATGAATATTGGCATGGTGTATATCTCAGGATTTTTTGACAATGTTTATGTTGAACAAAAACATGATAAACCTGTATATTATTATGTGGCAGATTCGGCAGATGAAGAACAGACACAAGATCCACACGAACGGGGAGAACGTTCCAGATCCTGTTGAAGAGTTTGTTGATCTCCAGGAACGTTATGGAGTCAACCCACAGCTTATCAGAAACATCCAGCAGATGGGATTTGTCACCCCCACCCCCGTGCAGATGCAGGCCATTCCTGTCATGATGGAGGTTAGATGTCCACTTGTATAATGATAATGATAATGATATGGGAATAATAAATGATTTAAACAATGTGTCTTCCAGGGAAGCACTTCCAAAACACTTTGCTGTGTACAGAAAATATTCCATGATAGGTCTACAAATAAATCAGTCATTTAATCAAAACACTTTGCTGTGTACAGAAAATGTTCCATAATAGGTCTACAAATAAATCAGTCATTTAATCTTAACATTTTGCTGTGTACAGAAAATGTTCCATAATCATCATCATCAGGTGCCCCGCCGCATGGCGTTGGCGATCGTGGACTTCCATCTGTCTCTATCTCTTGTTGCCCCTAGCATCTCTCCCACCCCCTCGTCCCCAGCCACTCTGCAAGTCCGTCCAGCATTTTCTCTCTGGGTCTACCCGGTGCTCTCTTTCCCTCCAGCTTTCCTGTTGTGACCAGGTGCTCCAAATTCCCCTTCCTCATAAAATGGCCTATAAATGTTGCCTGTCTTTTCCTAATCTTCCTTATGAGTGATCTACTTGTGTCTGCCTCCATCAAGACTGTCTCGTTTGTTTTCTTTGCTGTCCATGGAACTCTCAACATTCTTCTTAGAAACCACATCTCGGCTGCCTCAATCTTGTTCTGGTTTTGTTTGTTGACTGTCCACGCCTAACAACCGTACAACAGTATTGATTCTATATAACATTCAAGAACTAATAGGTGCACAAATAAATCAGTCATTTAATCAAAACATGACACAGAACAAGAAAAGAAAACAACAGTATAAGCTCATCAGAAGAAACATTGTACAAGAACACTCTTTCTATGAATGTGCATACATAAGTACAAACAACAAATGTATGCCTGCTGAAAAACACAAGCACACACACACACTTACACACACACACACACACACACACACACACACACACACACACACACATACACACACGCACACGCACACGCACACACACACACACACACACACACACACACACACATACACACACGCACACGCACACGCACACACACACACACACTCTCACACACACACACATGCACGCACACACGCACACACACACGCACACGCACACACACACACACACACACACACACACACGTGCATGCATGCATACGTATACAGGCACACACATACACAGGCACAAAAACACCTACATGTAGGCACTCACACTGGCGAATGCACTATCACTGACACACGGCTTACATAAGTGTCAAACAAGTGTAAAGATCAGGAGAAGGAGCATCAAAAGCCAGAAGTGTACACAAATATTGAGTGGTCAGAGCTGATTAAACAGAATTTGTGCTGTCGCCAAACATTTGAGTTGGTTGGGAAGAACTCATGTTGCGTTTTCAGGGTCTGGAAAGTTTGTGAATTTTAAACAAGTTCTGGGAAATTTTGTAAAATTGCTAGTCAGTAATGCAGAACTTTTCTTCACAGTGAGAAAAGTGTAGAAGAAGTGCTTGTGATAATAAAAAAAAATTAAGGACAGCAGAAAAAGAAATCAATTTGTGATTCAAAAAAACTTTCAGAACATATGAATAAGGGCAGCAGGAAAAAAGTTAACAACTTAACACATTCTGTACCGCGTCACGAGATCCTCGTGACTCAGCTTTTTCTCTCCGTGGACCGCGTCACGAGGATTTCGTGTCCTGAACCATAGTTTCAGTTTCGAGTATATAAATAGAAAATGACCGCATTGCTGATGTGAATCCTTTTCCGGCAAAGGGAGTATACTCTTATCATTTCCTTTCTGTGTTTTACACGACGTTTGAAGCGAAAGATATACCTAGTTTTCTGACAATACTCCCTCTGGCCTTTCTCTCTCCTAACATTACTTGGTCAATAGTTAGTACAGTGACCTGTTTTCTTGGTAGGAAAAGGGTTAAAAGATAGAAACTGGAGTGATTTCACAGATTTAAGGCTTAACCACAGATGTCATGTCAGTGAGAAGATCCAAAGCAATCATGGCCTAGGCCTTAAGCCGACACATGAACCCTACTGCTGGCAAAGTCTTGAGATTCTGCTAGGCATGTAAAGTTCAGGTTTCTGTGTCTATCCTTAAGTCAGTCTCTCACTGAAGCAAACTTCGGTTACATTGCCATGAAATGTACAGTCTCTCCATCGCCAATGTCCCATGGAGTCCCGTCAAAAACACCCTGGACATTATCAGTTAGTTTAAACGTACTGGTCAGGTGACCAGTCAAAAACACCCTGGACATTACCAGTTAGTTTAAACGTACTTGTCAGGTGACCAGTCAAAAACACCCTGGACATTATCAGTTAGTTTAAGCGTACTTGTCAGGTGACCAGTCAAAAACACCCTGGACATTATCAATTAGTTTTAAACGTACTTGTCAGGTGACCAGTCAAAAACACCCTGGACATTATCAGTTAGTTTTAAACGTACTTGTTAGGTGACCAGTCAAAAACACCCTGGACATTATCAGTTAGTTTTAAACGTACTTGTTAGGTGACCAGAAGCTACAGCCTTTGTGTTGCCTATGTGCCAACAAGAGCCTGCTCTCCATGCACGGCGCACAAATCCGAGATACTTTTGTTGGCCACTTTCTGCCGGCTATTAATAGCGCGCCCCTTCCCTTCCACTCCCCACACCCTTTTCACCCGTCCCTTTATCACTAGTGCGGGAGCACAAAGACGCGCTACACTAACCGATTTTGGTCGACCCTGCCTGGCTAAAAATAGCACATGCAGGCGACGCCGGCTCGCAACTAAAGGGTGGCAGAATGGCTGGGAAAATGCAGCTGTGCATGCGACGCACAGATTCCACACCCTCTGACAAAGCACCATCCTCCGCCTTTCTCCCCTTGTCGTCAGACGTTCCGTACCATTTATATTGTAACGAGTCTCTCAATCAGCAACCAGTCATGAGAGATGTGATACAGGTGTGGCGTCATGGCACAGTATATGATGCCATCTCAAAAGGTGACATACAAAATGTGACATCACACCTAAAAATACAACTCTATCTAAAATGAACAATCTTAGAGTCATTTGATTGCTTGAGCTCTGGAGAATTGAGGACAGTAAGTGAAAAGATAGTCGGATGATTAGAAGTTGCATTTTTGCATGACCTTTTGTGCAGCAGTGTACATTGTCGTATGTGACAGCAGACAAAGTGTGAGCGCTGAAAACATCACATAAAAGCAGAAGAAGTAGAAACCTGCACATTACCAAAGAAATTAATCAAAATGTCTGCAAAATCAGATATTTGCATATAATTAATTCAACCATGGATTTTCTGAAATTAAAAAAAAACTTTGTCTGCCGTCACATACGACACAGAGAAAGGAGAAGCAGTTTACATAAAGAAGACACAAGCAACACATGTACTCTAAGTTCAACATAGATTTATTAGAGTCATTATCATTATTGTATTGAACATATTCAGATCTCATATTTTTAAGTTTCAAGTTACAAAGCAGGAGAGGTTCATGTCGTATGTGACATTTATACCAGAGACCAAGCACACAAACTATTTAAAGGCAGTGTGGGTGACCAAAATCATTTGCAAACAACTGGGTCAAACTGAAACAAACATAATGAGCAAATGGTCATGACAATCAACATCAAAAGCCTTCAACTATTTCTCAGATCAGATTTTTCAGTCGTATGTGACGGTGTCTGAAGACAAAGTCAGTCGTATGTGACGGTGTCTGAAGACAAAGTGAATTCAATAAAATGTTTTAAGTTCACAACACCACATGATATATTGTCTGTACCATTAACTAGCTTAACAGAAAACTTCACTACCAACAGTATATATGATTTAAGTTAATTTTGTTCATTTTTAACATAGATTATGAAAATTATAACAAGCTTCATCAGCTGTAATGCAACAAAATTGAGAAACTATTGCACAAATTAAAAACAAAAATCAGCATAATCAGTTAAAGACATAAAATACACTGACTTTTATCAATGGCATTTGTATTCAACACCAACAAACTCCATATTCTTACATGAAAATGTTATGTAAGCACATTCACATGTTGTATGTGACATTCATAGCGGAGACAAAAAGTACAGTAATTAAAACATTGACACGAATTATCCAGATGACTGCTAATGTTGAATACATGATTACAGTGATGTAAAATAACACTAACAGTTGAGTAATTAGCAAAGAACATCATAGTTCAGCATAAGAAGGGAAAAAATCAATAAAAAGAAGCCAGCATATCCGGAAAGTGGAATGAGCAGCTTTCAGTTGTCCCAGAAGACTTATTGGACATTGTCACCAGTGCACGTAGTCAATGCAGTATCATATATAACTTTATTGTTATTGCAACCCAGTTAAAAGAATCAATACAAATCAGCAATTTTTAAGTCAGTTGAAGCTTTTTTTTTAATAAGTCAAAATTATGTTTTGTCTGCTGTCATATACAACGGACAAGTATGGGCAGCAGTTACACATCAAAAAAAGAAAAACACGATTTTACTGCTCTAGTACAAGAAGCCATTCTTATGTACAAGATACTGTTGTATCGGAGCAGAGACAAAAAATGACAAGAAGGCCAAGGGCAGAAGTTTAGTTAATAAAAACAACTGTAGTTGATTGACAAATAAATGATGTGCATAAATGTCCCACTAAACATGCAGTGATAGACAGCGAGGAAGTCCAACTCCCTGTAGAGATTCCCTCAACTCCTAACAAGCTGACCAATTTCAGCATAATAACAGACAAAAAACCCTTGAGGCAAAATTCAAACCAGCTTGAAAAACTGTTTCCGTTGTGAACTCTTGCTGGCCACAAGCTCTATGTGAACTCTTTCTTTGAGCACATTGGTGCTTTCATCAGATGTATCTTGTTCGCATGGCCAAAAGAAGAGACCTTTTTCCATCTCCATACAGCTGATTCTGATTGTGCCCTCTGGATGAATCATTGTTATTTCGTATACATAGTCTTCTTCTCGCCAAGTTATGAGGAACTGGTCACCAACAGCGACATCTTCAAGTGTGAACCTGTTATAAACAGTGAAGTCCCCACTGACAGTGACGGCATCATTCACACTGTTGATTGGCATGAGTGGTACAAAATGATTTGCCGTCCAGTGTCTGTCCTCAACATCATCCCTGGTTGTTGTCCACATGATGTAGACAGGTATGTCACTGCCGAATCTTGGCTTCAGTATACGGTTGTGAAGTGACTGGTAATAAGCCCATCCCTTCTGTGGGTACACCGAACAAATGGCAACACCAAGAACATTGGCTGCTGCAGCAAGTTGCCATAACCCCATGTTGATGCTTCGGTGCCGCACATACATTATTTCTCTGATAAGAGATGTCCTTACCATGTCGTCGTCAATGGATGATTCTGGGGTAAGCCCTGACCCCTCTGCAAGGATGGCAAGGTGTCTGACCATCCATACCCCTCCCATTCCCTCACCCTGGATGTATCTTTCTAGGCTCTTTGTAAGTTTGCTGACAATCCTGCATCGCACTCAATGTGATGTGTATCTTGCCCATAAACAGACTCAAGCACCTTGGCAGGCAATTGCCATCAGCACCAGTGATGACTCGTGGAGTTGGTGGGGCAGTGGTCTTGGGGCCAATGCGTACACGTAAACCTGACAGAAAGAGATAGTAATTTTCTTTAAAATATGAAATCTGAATAGGCCTATACAGGAACAGCACAAGACAAATTACTTAAAAACTGTCACATACATTTTTGAGAAAGGGGTGGGGAAAGGGTTACTCTAAAGGCCCCATAGAACCTTCTGCGTTCACAGGCTAAAACTCCTGCGGGCACTCCCTATCTAAGCATGTAAATTGACACAACCTAATACCTCATAGAGGGAGTGGATGTTTGCGTGCATGGCCCTTTTTTATCCAGCCATAAAGGCAGCCATACTCTGTCTTCGGGGAGTTGGGGAGAGAGTTTGGAAAAAATACAGGTGAATGGGCTTGAAGGCAGAAATACGAGAGCATGACAGGAAAGAGGAACTCCTAACTACCTAACACAGCAAACTAGATAGCTCCTGTGGTTCCAAAACAGGAGGGGACCCTAATTTCTCAATCCGCAGTACCCCACTGCGGGGCCCATAGAACCACTTGGTCTGTGTTGTGAATGTCACATACGACCAATCAGTTACGGCATATCAGAAAATAATAGGTCTCATGTATGTCAGTATTATTCATTACAATATCATAATAGAGCACTTTGTAATAGAAACACCTGGGATGCAAAGCAAGTAACAAAACTAAAATTGCATTACTTCACAGTCGTTAGTGACATAAGACCAAGTGAGTACAAACCTAGACACTTGGTCTTCCGAAAGATTAGTCACGACCAACCATGCAAATTGCTGAAGCAAAATTATGAATAAAGAGATCATGGAAACTTCGTTATAATTGTTAAAATGTTCGTCAGGCAAGTGCAATACATCGATAATCTGACCTATGGTTGTCAGTAATGATTGTCCTGTGAAATATTTTAGGTTGTTCGTGACACAGACCAAGCCGGAAACTTGGTCTGTTGATAAAACGAAAGTCGTTCGTTCAACCTTTGTTACCATAGCAACATTTTCAACGCTTACATTATCAATCAAAATAACGTTCTGCTGAAACAAAAGCACAAGAACGTCCACTAGATGCTTAGGAATAGGTATTTAAATGTTGTTTGGTTGTTCGTTACTTCTGATCGTACGTTACATATCGTACAACAAAGACCAAAACCAAAAAACTCACCTTCGCGCTTTCTTCCCTCCATCTTGGCAAGAAAAGAATCACGTGACCGTACCGCGAGGTTCCACGGAAGATAATTCTCGATTGAAGCAGACGACGCAGTCGGTGCAGTTTTTCCGAGGCCGAAATTGTCGTACGTGACGAACAGACCAAGGCTTCGGTCAGTGTCGGAAAATCGACCGGACAAGTTAACTACTCAAAAACGATCCGTATGTGTGAAATATTTTGAAAAGAGATCCATAATACAGTTATAATTTACACATGGACTTCGTTTCATTGGCAATTCATAGCCTTTGAGGAGTATATTTTTGATAAATTCAGCGTGACAAAGCATGTCACGTACGAGCATACGGGTTTTCAAATCACATTATTGTTGAAAGAAACGTTGTACACTCATGATTCTTGTGGAAAATCATGATATAATCTTCCATCAGTCACACAAATAACACCACATTCGCTCATATACTGTTTACTGACAACCAAGTAAACACATGATGAATGCTATGTGCAATGTCACAAATTGGAAGATGGATTTACACAACATTGATGAATATTTTCGTTATTTTCACCCACAAAAACATAATACAGCAATTTGGATTTATCATATGTATCTCTCAAATGCTTTCTGAGGCAAATTATATTAAAAGTGTGTGTCAAAGGTTCAAAATTATTTATTATTGAACTGTTGAATAACCATAGTAATAACAGTGGCACCTTTTGAGACAGCATCATATAATAATAATAATAATTAATAATTACAATATTTATATAGCGCAAAATCTTGATAAAATCAAATCTAAGCGCTGCATATGACCATAACGTGATATTAATGTTTGTGACAGGGACGTGACATCATGGTGGGAGCACCTACAGGATCCGGAAAGACGGCGGCCTTTGTCATTCCCATCCTTCACCGTCTGCGGGAACCGACCGACCAGGGCTTGCGCACCATCATCCTGGCTCCCACACGGGAACTGGCCAAACAGGTGTGTGAGTACTAGGACAGTATGTATGGTGATGAAATAGATACAGGTATATGTCATAAATTGACAGTTCATCTCACTGAGCTTGCAATGTGTTCAGAAGGGATTCATCGCGCTCTGGCAGTTCCATGCGTGATCCACCCAAATACCCAGCAGTTATATCTGGAGAGTCCCTGAGACTGCACAAAATGCTATACATTGGCAAGCTCTTCAAATGGGATGGGGGAGAGGGAAAAAGAGACTCATGAAAACACAGGTGTGTGTTATAATTTTTACAGGTGTGTGTCATAAATTTTACAGGTGTGTCATAATTTTTACAGGTGTGTCTTATAATTTTTACAGGTGTGTCATAACTTTTACAGTTGTGTCTTATAATTTTACAGGTGTGTCTTATAATTTTTACAGGTGTGTCTTATAATTTTGTCATAATTTTACTGGTGTGTGTTATAATTTTTACAGGTGTGTCTTCTAATTTGTACAGGTGTGTCATAATTTTTACAGGTGTGTCATAATTTTTACAGATGTGTCATAATTTTTATAGGTGTGTCATAATTTTTACAGGTGTGTCTTATAACCTTTACACGTGTGTCTAATAACCTTTACAGGTGTGTCATATAATTTACAGGTGCATATTATATAAATTTTTACAGGTGTGTCTTATAACCTTTACAGGTGTGTCATAATTTTTACAGGTGTGTCTTATAATTTTTACACGTGTCTTATAATTTTTACAAGTGTGTCTTATAATTTTTACAGGTGTGTCTTTTAACTTTTACAGGTGTGTGTTATAATTTTTACAGGTGTGTCTTATAACCTATACATATGTGTCTAATAACATTTGTGTTTACAGACGTTACAAGTGTGCGAGCAGTTGTCAGAAGGGATTGGGTTACGGTGCCAGTACATTGACAAGGCCGCCAAAGCAGTGGAGCTCGGACACCAATCCAGTGACAGTTTTGGTTAGAGGTCTTCTTTTTTATTTTGTGTAATATGGTGGTATTGTTTGATTGTGTGTGTGGGTGTGTGTGTGTGTGTGTGTGTGGACGCATTTGTGTCAGACTGTGTGTGTGTGTGCGTGTGTGTGTGTGTGTGTGTGTGTGTGTGTGTGTGTGTGTGTGTGTGTGTGTGTGTGTTTGGTGTGTGTGTGTATGTTTGGTGTGTGTGTGTGTTTTTCACTTTTTGGTGTGTGTGTGTGTTTTTTGGTGTGGGTGTGGGTGTGTGTGTTTGGTGTGGGTGTGTGTATGTTTGGTGTGTGTGTGTGTTTTTCACTTTTTGGTGTGTGTGTGTATGTTTGGTGTGTGTGTGTGTGTGTTTGGTGTGTGTGTGTGTGTGTGTTTGGTGTGCGCATATGTGTGTGCGCATGCGTGCCTGCATGTGTGTGTGTGTGTGTGTGTGCGCATGTGTGTGTGTGTATTTATGTGCAGTATGTAGTATGCATTATATCATGACACCAGTTATAGCAAAGTCAGTGGTATAATAAAAAAAAACAAAAAAACTATGTATTGAGAAAAGCCATCTGAAGTCTTATAATATGAACTGGTCTTGGAACAGATAGAAGGAAGACCATCAAAACTCAATCAACAAACAACAAGACTTTTTGCTGTCTGTGATTGGTGTGTTTCTTGTCTGTAAATCAGTGTCACATCGTGCTGTTGGCGCAGCGTGTGTGACTTTAACCCTTTGACTCCCGCACGCTATCCACCAACTGCAAAAACTTAACCCTTTGATTCCCTCACCCTATCCACCAGCTTCCTGCAGGAAGCTGGTGGATAGGGTGAGGGAATCAAAGGGTTAAGTTTTTGCTTTGCTAGCATGGTTGACAATGCAGGATGCCGGTGGACAGGGTACGGGAGTCAAAGGGTTAAACACTGCCACGATCATGAGAAAGCCAGATTCGAATCACAGACTGCTTCAGGGATTTTTCCCTTTTCTGCTGGATCTCATATTGTGTTCTACATGCCGATCTTTCAAATGAGTCGACAAAGTGAAGTACCATGTGCAGCATATACTTGGCATATAAAGTGAAGCACCATGTGCAGCATATACTTGGCATATAAAGTGAAGCACCGTGTGCAGCATATACTTGGCATATAAAGTGAAGCACCATGTGCAGCATATACTTGGCACATAAAGTGAAGCACCGTGTGCAGCATATACTTGGCATATAAAGTGAAGCACCATGTGCAGCATATACTTGGCACATAAAGTGAAGCACCGTGTGCAGCATATACTTGGCATATAAAGTGAAGCACCATGTGCAGCATATACTTGGCACATAAAGTGAAGCACCATGTGCGGCATATACTTGGCATATAAAGTGAAGTACCATGTGCAGCATATACTTGGCATATAAAGTGAAGTAAAATATGCAGCATATACTTGGCATATAAAGTGAAGTACCATGTGCAGCATATACTTGGCATATAAAGTGAAGTACCATGTGCAGCATATACTTGGCATATAAAGTGAAGTACCATATGCAGCATATACTTGGCATATAAAGTGAAGCACCATATGCAGCATATACTTGACATATAAAATGAAGCACCATGTGCAGCATATACTTGGCATATAAAGTGAAGTACCATGTGCAGCATATACTTGGCATATAAAATGAAGTACCATGTGCAGCATATACTTGGCATGTAAAATGAAGTACCATGTGCAGCATATACTTGGCATGTAAAATGAAGTCCCATGTGCAGCATATACTTGGCATATAAAATGAAGTACCATGTGCAGCATATACTTGGCATGTAAAATGAAGTACCATGTGCAGCATATACTTGGCATATAAAATGAAGTACCATGTGCAGCATATACTTGGCATACAAAGTGAAGTACCATGTGCAGCATATACTTGGCATACAAAGTGAAGTACCATGTGCAGCATATACTTGGCATACAAAGTGAAGTACCATATGCAGCATATACTTGGCATACAAAGTGAAGTACCATGTGCAGCATCTACTTGGCATATAAAATGAAGTACCATGTGCAGCATCTACTTGGCATATAAAATGAAGTACCATGTGCAGCATATACTTGGCATATATTATAGATCCTATAGCAACAAAGGAATTGTCTGTTCCAGATTCTGTTGAAAAATGTGTTATCATAAATGGAGTAAATAGAATTACAGAGAAAAAAGAAAAAGGGAAAACACTTTGCTCTGTAACATAGTGGACAGCTCAACCCTAGTTCATCTTTGTGTTAAGTGTTGGTGACAGTGTCAGTTTTTAAGGTAGAGTTATAACAACAAGAACAACAACGAAAAGACACATCTTGGTAATGATTATGACCGCTATTTTTGAGTCAAATTAACAGAAGTCAGAATAGTTCCTAAAAGGAAAATAGAGAATGAGTGTTTAGTTTCACACACAGTTACCATCTCTAACATGTAAACATCTGCATTGGAGGAGAACTATGTGTCTTATGAACCCCTGTTTACAAGCTCACATTCATCATCATCATCAGGTGCCCTGCCGCGTGGCATTGGCGATCATGGACTTCCATCTGTCTCTCTCTCTCGTTGCGCCTTGCATCTCCCCCACCCTCCTCGTCCCCTGCCACTCTGCAAGTCCGTCCAGCATTTTCTCCCTGGGTCTACCTGGTGCTCTCTTTCCCTTCAGCTTTCCCGTTGTGACCAGGTACTCCAAATCCCCCTTCCTCATAAAATGGCCTATAAATGTTGCCTGTCTTTTCCTAATCTTCCTTATGAGTGATCTACTTGTGTCTGCCTCCATCAAGACTGTCTCGTTTGTTTTCTTTGCTGTCCATGGAACTCTCAACATTCTTCTTAGAAACTACATCTCGGCTGCCTCGATCCTGCTCTGGCTTTGCTTGCTGACTGTCCACGCCTCACATCCGTACAACAGTATTGGTTCTATTTAACATTCAAGAACTCTCTTCCTGATGTTAATTGACAGGCATTTGTTGGTAAGAATGCTTGTCATCTTCTTGAATGCTGTTTTGGCTTGGCCGATTCTGCTGGCCATTTCTGATGTGCATCTGCCGTCTGATGAAATGATCGTTCCCAGGTATTTGAATTTAACAACCTGTGTCAAGGTTGTGCCATTTGCTGTTATTTTGCATGAGGGGATTTCATGTTTTTTACTGATCACCATGACTTCAGTCTTCCTGCTGTATAGTTCCAGCCCCTTACCTTTGCTTTGTATTTCTAGTTTATTCACAAGGTTTTGCAGAAGCTCACATTACAAATGATAAATATGTACTTCGAGGTAAACAGAGATTTAAGGAAAAAATCCTCAATTTTAGTTTTATACACAATTACCACTTCTAAGGTGTGCTTAGAGTTTCATGAGTGTACAGTACTCTTCCTCTGTGCAGACACACACTGGTCAGAAACGGTCAGTGCACAGCAAAACAGAGATGGGGAAAAAAAAAAAAAATTTTTATGTGTGTGTGTAACAGACATTCTGGTGTCCACTCCAAACCGCTTGGTGTACATGTTACGTCATGATCCCCCTCTCATCAACCTCAACAGGTAATGTAACATTGTTTATACACTGCTGTCTTCCATGTGTTGTTGTTGTGTTGTTGTGTTGTTGTTGTTGCTGTTGTTGGTTGCTGTTGCTGTGCTGCTGTTGTTGTTGTTGTTGTTGTTGTTGTTGTTGTTGTTGTTTTTTGCAATTGGCCTAGTTGTTAGAGCGCTGTACTTACAACACTAGGATCATGGATTCGACCCACAAGCAGGCCACATGTGTTTTCCTCCAAGATTTTTCTTGCGTGTATGGCTTAGTCATAAGTATAAGGCTTGTGCCATCATCATTTGAGATCTTCTTCAGAACATGGCACCAGTATGTGCACCAGTATGGCATCAGTGCACCAGTATGGCATCAGTGCACCAGTATGGTATCAGTGCACCAGTATGGCACCAGTGCACCAGTATGGCATCAGTGCAGATGGACTTTATTCCAAGCGCAGAGATAGCATGTAGAGAAACTGATTGTGGTGTTGTTTCCTTTCAAATTGTGTTTTCTTCAACGTGTGTATGTACATTGTTTTGCCCCACACTGCACAGGCATTATATTGCTGCACAGTCTGCATACTGTGTCTTCAGTGAGTATGCATACCAGATGTTGTCCTGTTTCTGTATGTGACGGACATGGCGTACTGAAATGACGCCATCTTTGACATGAACAGTGGATTTTCTGCATTTGTATATGATGTTTCATTTTTGTTTTTGTTCTGCCTGTGACAAAAATATGTTAGAAATATTTTCTTACATCTGTAGGCTGTGTTTTCCTCTGTTGTATTTTAGGGTGAAGTATTTTGCTGATTTGAATGATTCTGTGTTTTTGGTTCTGTGTAAGTGTTCAAAATCATGTTGTAGGTCAGCAGAGGCGTATAAGTTGATATGGGTAATGGTGTGTGTGTGTGTGTGTGTGTGTGTGTGTGTGTGTGTGTGTGTGTGTGTGTGTGTTCTGTGTGTGTGTGTATGTGTGTGTGTGTGTGTGTGTGTGTGTGTGTATGTGTGTGTGTATGTGTTTGTGTGTGTGTGTGTTTGTGTGTGTGTGTGTGTTTGTGTGTGTGTGTGTTGTGTGTGTGTGTGTGTGTGTGTGTGTGTGTGTTGTGTGTTGTGTATGTGTGTGTGTGTGTGTGTGTGTGTGTGTGTGTGTGTTTGCAGGGTGGAATGGCTGGTGGTGGATGAATCAGACAAACTGTTTGAGGACGGTGACACCGGTTTTCAGGATCAGGTCAGTACTGTACATAAATAATAATAATAATAATTACAATATTTATATAGCGCAAAATCTTGATAAAATCAAATCTAAATGCTGAAACAGACACGCACGCACGCACGCACGCACGTACGCACACACACACACACACACACACACCACACACACACACACACACACACACACACAACACACACACACACACACACACACACACACCACACACCACAACACAACAACACACATGGCTATAAATGGGGATAAAGCAGTGGAAAATTATAGAGAGCATATTATATACAAATATATATTGCAATGTGATTCCCCTCCGAGAGGAGACAGGCTACAGAGGGGGATGAGTGAGGTCAGGGTTTTATGCAGAGGAGAAAAGGTGAGTTTTGAGAGCGGACTTGGAAGGAGACAAAAGTAGGTTGCTGACGGACTGAGAGAGGAAGTTTGTTCCAGGAGAGTGGACCAGAAACAGAGAAGGCTCGTGGACCATCTTACATACGTGTGGCCCCATAACTCACTTGGTTAGAGCAGCATGCGGATCATGGACAGGTCGTAGATTCCACCCTCTGACAGGTCACAGCTGCTTGTGTTTTGCTTGTGTTTACATCAGGCTGTCTGGTTCCTTCATACAACCATGGGGTCAACACTGTCGGGACTCAGTACTGGAGTTCGGTCCCACATCACAGTGTAAAAGTTGGTTTGTTTACCACCCAGTGTAAGTTTCCAGCCATTCTGGTGCTGTCTCACACTTCTTCTTCTCATTTATTGTCAGCACTTGGAGTTTAGTCTTGAGGGGGAGAAAATGTCGTCATTTGTGTTGTATCGACAGGCCTGTACAGTTTGTTCTGCAAGCTGAGGGATGTCAGCCAGATCTCCCCCCTCAGTTACTGATAGCTCTTGCAGTCTTGAAGGATGTGTTGTTGTTGTCAGTGTTTTATTATAAGTCCCTTTCCCGTCCTGACGTCTTGAAGGATGTGTTGGTGTTGTCAGTGTTTTATTACAAGTCCCTTTCCGTGCAGTCTTGAAGGATGTGTTGGTGTTGTCAGTGTTTTATTACAAGTCCCTTTCCCGTACAGTCTTGAAGGATGTTGGTGTTGTCAGTGTTTTATTACAAGTCCCTTTCCCGTCCTGTCTTGAAGGATGTTGGTGTTGTCAGTGTTTTATTACAAGTCCCTTTCCCGTCCTGACGTCAAGGTCTTGTCGGCACATAGGGTTGTGGAGCCAGGAGTGATGTGGGATCAGTATTTCTGAAGTGGTATACAGGTTGGGACGACAACGACAACAACAAATTGTCAAGTATATCGAGGGTTGACAGCCAGACCCAGTATCTCACTTTTTTGTCAATTTCACTTTTTATACTGAACTGTTGTTTTTGATGTGATCTTTCACTTGGTGGACTTTGTTTTTGCCATGATATTGATTTTTGATCAGTTATCATATAAACCCAAAACCAGTATCTCAAAATGTAGATGTAGCCTCTCCCCGAAAACTCAGTTAAAAATCGTCTCCTGTAAACTATCAGAAAATCGAGATACTTGGTTCTGGTTGTCAACCTCGATATTATGATCATCATTATGTGACAAGGAATGTAACAGACTCAACAGACGATTTTGTTGTTATTATTATCGTTGTTCTTGTTTTTGTTGTGTTCTGCTCCCACTTCATCACCACTTCTGTATCACTATCCCCACACCACTTATTCAGGCTGTTCAACGCACCTGTAAACCCAACAAGAACTGAAGTCACCATCAGAACTGGGCGGGAATACAGGGCCACAGAATCTGTGTAGGCTAAATGTTTTTACAGTCCGGCGATGATGAGGATGAGGATGGTATTGAAGATGCTGTGGAGTTCCTTTTTCAGATTGAGACTACATGTTTTATCATAAGTTGTGATTTAATATCTGTCCCCACCAGAGGTGATACAGCTGACAGATTGTTAAGCAATCCTTGGTACATGCATGCAAACATAGCACACGCACACACTCTCTCACCACACACACACACACACACACACACACACACACACACACACACACACACACACACACACACACACACACACACACACACACACACACACACACACACACACACACACACACACACACACACACACACACACACACATTCTTACAAACACACACGCCACAGCAACGCACACTACGCACACACACACGTACGCAAGCACACGCACACACACACGTACACAAGCACACACACACAGCAATATATAAACACAGTATGCCTCTTTATTCATATGAAAAATCTGTTAATCTTTCTTCATTACATAAGTCAGTGTTTAAATTTTAATATTCTGCGTTTTGTTATGGTCTTCGTACTTGTATAGCTTTAATGTTTGTTGTTATCTTATTGTGTATGTAATTGTGAACATTTTTTTATCACCTTTTGCCTTTCTTGCGAAATGTAAAGCGCTGGTGAGCTTGTTTTTATATGGAATATGCGCTATACAAATAAACATTATTATTACTATTATTATTATTACCCGACAGGGCTGTTCTGTAATGTGTACTTTCATAGTAATGTCCTGGTGTCAGCAGGCCTGAGGGAGACAAGACACCTGCAGTGTTGGTCAGACAATATGAACAAAGGTCAGACAATGTGAACAACACTGTCACGTCAGACAATGTGAACAAAGGTCATACAATGTGAACAACACTGTCACGTCAGACAATGTGAACAAAGGTCATACAATGTGAACAACACTGTCACGTCAGACAATGTGAACAAAGGTCATACAATGTGAACAAAGGTCACACAATGTGAACAACACTGTCAGTAACCCTAACACATCCATAAAATGAATGGCACTGGACAGTAAAGTTGTAGCACTTTCAGCCCTGGACAGGGATGAGGTTGGGGCTGTAACAGAATAATATTCCTCTAAAAAAAAGTTTTTGCATTCTTTTATTCATTTCCATATATGTTTTTGTTGTTATTTTGTTTTTGTTGATGGCGTGTTTTTGCTTATCAGGCCGTCCAAATGTCCGTGAATTCGCGGATACACGCGAAAGGGAAGTATTTGCATGTTTTGTTTATTGTTAACAATGCTTGTGCCCTTTTTTTCTTTTATTAAAATACTTGATTTATATTTCACCAGAGGGGGTTAAATTTCCATTTACTAGACTAAAATGCTTCAGCTTCTGGGACCAACACTCCCAGACCCCCACCTGGGGCTCTCCCCTGGACCCCGTTAGGGGGCCTATGCGGCTCCCTAGAGCCCCGGCATTTTTTTTCCTTGAAACACATTGTTGCTTGAATGGATTGCCTGCTTATAACATGTTTTTGTTTATGCCATATTCCGTTTGTGTAGTGACTCACCCTCCCTGTCCCTTCCCCGTTTTCGTCATTTTTGTTTTACAGAGATAGTAATTATCTCCCTTGGTTTGTGACAGTTGGCGGTGATTGAC